>JABSNV010000917.1:115000-162636 GCA_024085815.1 Flaveria linearis | reverse complement strand
AAAGGTAAATCTGAAGGGGGAAGCTACATTTAGCAGATGATCAGTTGGATGCATTAATCGCATGGGAGGAACTGACAAAAATTATATTTGATGTGATCTAATATCTTCTATACCTTCATGTTTACTTCTGTTTAAGCATTAAATATCTTTATGTTTTACTTCGTTTAAGCATTAAATATGTTAGTTATTAAGCAATTTTTTTGTTTACTTAACAAGTACACATTTGACCCGTATTTTTCAATTTGGTTTTCTCTTCATCCATCTGATCTTTGTTCATTTGTTTCAAACATTTGTTTCCTGTGTAAGCAGGATGTTTCTTTAGATCGATGATGTGGTTGCAAATTTCATGTTTTATAAGCTGACATTTCATGATAATACAGCCGCATGGGATGTCGTGTGCAGAGAATGTTGTGAAGGAATGTGAGGAAGAGGCAGGAATACCAAGATCCATTTCCAACAGGTAATCTTTAAATTGACAAAGGACTATTATCATAGAGCATATGCTAGGACTAAAATTCTTTTGAAAAATCATGTACTCATCAAATCTAGAGGCCGTATGATGGATGGGTTTGGGTTACGGGTCAGAACAACTTGGGTTGAAATGGGTTGGCCCGCTAAAAAATCTTTTCCATCTTTAGCTTTTCTTTATATATAATGAATGTTTTATTACCACTACAAAATTATATAACTACAACAATAATTGAATTAAAAAGACAAATAAGGAGGTTGTATACATAAAGTAAGTTTATATGACTTTCAACCTCTTTAGTATTTCCCTTTTTTAAAATAATTTCTTTTATTAAAACCCATTTGACCTGTTTAAGATAATTTTAAAGGAATCCTATTGGCCCGTTCGTAATCAAATGGGTTAAAATTGACACCTTTTATTAAATAGAACAATGTTAGCATGACTAACAGGGTAGAACATTTCTCTACAGAGCCATACCAGTTGGTGTTGTCTCGTACATGGACATTGACGGTTACAGATTCAAGAGAGATGTTTTATTTTGTTATGATCTGAAGCTTCCTGAAAATTTCATTCCTCACAATCAAGGTGGTGGGGACGACCAATTGAGCTTAAAGCTTTCTTATACAAATCTAAAACTTAAAAATTTGTATGAATCACAGATGGAGAAGTGGGGAGCTTCAAATTACTCCCAGTTACACTCGTGACTGATGTCATTCGAAGCACAGAGTTCTTAAAGGCAAATTGCAACCTCGTCATTATAGACTTCCTTTTCCGACATGGGTGGGTATCAATCATTGTTCACTTCTTTGATATTAGAGATTAATGTGATAATAATCAGTTATATTTGACAAAGGGTATTCATGGCCCGGTTGGTGGGTTTGACTAAAATTCTAGGCCGAACCACTAGCCATGCTTTCAGATAAAAACATAGTCAACAGCGGGGTTGGGTGGATGGAGAGATTTCTTTTCAAAATCATTAGTTTGTATTAAAAAATATTAATACGAGAAAGATGGTTAATCACTATAATATAAACATACATATGACATATTCCAAAAATAGATTATAAAATAAAAAGGGGTTGATTTGGTTTACACAGTTGGTTTCATGTTCCAAACCCATCGTCTGGACTGTTAAACTGTGAGAACCTGAGCAACACAAGTCTTAAACTAATTGGGGTCTTCAATAGTTTGTTAACATCCCTAATTTGACATATAGCTTTAGTATTAGATATTAGCTATTTAGCTTTAAGTTTTTTCCAATATTTCATAGTTTGAAGACGAATTGCATATTAAGAATGCCACACAAGCCGCCCTAACATGAAGGACAACTCAACGCAGCAACGCGCGGGTATTCCCACTAGTGAATTTTTATTCATTTTAATCGAGGTTTTTAATTCATATATACATTATAGGCTTATAGTAAAAATAATATTGATTAAAAAGGCTAAGGAAAAGTTCTAGGCTGACATGTGTTTACTTATTTTATTTTTAGAAAGGATGTTGTTTTGATCATTATGTTAAATAATTATGTCGTATATAAAAAGTATGAACGTTTAAAAATGAGTAAACTTGAAAAAAATTAACAGAAGAGTTATGCCTCAAATATCTTTCTATTTTTTTTCACACAAATTATTTAAAAAAGATTGATGATTAAAATTTATTCTAATACTTTTTAGTCCGGAAACAACTTTTATTTGAACCTTACTTATATAAAAATATGGAAATTAACTTTTTTGTGAATTTTATATATTGGTTGTTACAATCGTTTAATGTGTACGTTTATCATAATTTTAGTTGTATATAATTGTTTCAGGTTATGAGTAAGTATATACATAAAGTCACGTCAATGCGTTATGCATAATCAGTAACAAAAATCGCGAATGATATAGAATTTCAAAAATATAATGCAATACATAAACAATTTTTAACAATAGTAATTTTCTTTCATTATATGTTATTATCTTTATAATATAATAAAAGACTAACTTAAAGTGACACGTGGAAGCACCACAATCATTTTTATCAAATTTTTCCGTCTGTCTCTCATTTTAAATAATTACCTTAATTACTAATAATATTATTTAATATATTTATATTTAACAAATAAAAAAATTAATTATTAATGTTATTCTAAATAAACATTTTTTTATAAAATAATAAATTTTTCTAAAGCATAAAACTTTTTAAAAAATATGAAATATTTAAAAGTGGTGTTTTAAAAATTCTATTTTTTAAAACAAAAAATAATTAATTTGGGAGATATAATAAGAAAATTTTTAAAAATGATATTTTTATATGGTTTGTTTTAAAACAAAATATTTATTTTTTTAGAATATCATGTTTTATTAATTGGGGAGATATAATATCACTATTATTAATTATAGTCATTTCTCATACGTAATTTCAGTTATATCATATTTTATAATATCATTTTATAATTAATAAATTTTATTATATTAATATTTTATTTATTCAAACCGTGTAATACACGAGTTTACTAAAGCTAGTCTTCTATAAACTACTACACATAATTGTCTATATGATAATCTTTTACTTAAAACAACGTATATTCATGTGATTAATGTTAACAATTTTCACAATATAGCACTTAAAATAATACGACTAGATATAGCAACCTAAAACCAACCTTTAAAAAGTTTGTAAATTAAAAATATCAGATCATAATAATACGTACATTCTAATAAAGAAATATTGAATCAGTTTACATCATCACCATCATATTATTAAAATTAAAATGCAGACATAAACAAATTTTAACGACCATAATTTTTCTTTCATTATATGTGATTTTTTCCATACAATCTAGATATAATGTCTATATGATAATTCTACTTAAAACAACGTATATTCATGTGAGTAATGTTAATAATTTCAAAATATGGCACTTAAAATAATCAAGGCTAACTAAAGGCAAGCAACCGTAACCAACCTTTAAAAAGTTTGTAAATCAAAATATCAAATTGCAATACTATTGAATTCGTTTATCATCATATAATCGTTATTACTACTACTGATATCCTCCTATTATTTTTATTATTATTATATATTATTATTATTTTATTATATTATATTATTATTATTATTATTATTTATTATTATTATTATTATTATTATTATTATTATTATTATTATTATTATATTATTATTATTTATATATTATTATTATTATTATTATTATTATATTATTACTACTACTACTACTACTACTACTATTATTATTATTACTATTATTATTATCATCATCATCATATTATATTATTAGTAGTAGTAGTAGTATTTCTATTCTATTATTCCTCTATGTCGGTGGGCATAGAGGATTTTAATTTTTTATTTTAATTTTTTTTGTATATTACTATTCTTATTAATCCCTTTGTCGTGTGGGTTTTGGTTTTTTTTGTTTTGTTTTGGTATGTGTTTTTATATGTTTGTTTTGAGTGTGGGTTTGAGGTTTGATGGTGGGGTTTTTTTTGTTGTTTTGTTTTCGGTTTTCTATTTTGGACTGTGTCGCATTCTTGTGATTTTGATGTTCGTCTGTTTGTGTATGGTGTTGTGCTTTGATTTAGTTTTTTAGTTCTGTATGTTCTGGTGTGTTATGGATTGGGATTTTGGTGTCTTTTACTTTATTTTGCTGATTTTTTGGTTTTGAACAATTATTTTGATTTAGGGTTACATTAAAACTCACATAGACGCGGCAACGCGCGACGTCAAAACCTAGTTATTATAATTATTATTATATAATTATTAACTATTTATTATTATATTATTTATTTATTCATTTATCGTAAATTTGTAATTAGTGATTGACTTTTTGACTTGCGTATTTTCTTCTTTATGGTGTGACTTTGCTAGATGTTGTTTTCCAACTAGAGATATCAATGTTCTCAGAACCGGATCGGACGTCGAACCGGACGGCTTACTGGTTTGGTGGTCGGACCGGTCGGACCGGTCGGACCGGATGGACCGGATTTAACTATATTTAATTATATTTATATATGTAATTAAATATAAGTAATTATATATGTTATACATATATTTTATAGTTATATATAAACTTAACTATTTGTATATACAAAGTACTAATTTATGGTTAACACCCCGTTTTTACCAATCAAAAAAAAAAAAAAAAAAAAAAAAAAAAAAAAAAAATCAAAATCCGGTCGGACCCGAACCGGTCGGCCGGTCCAACCGCCGACTCGGTTCGAACCGGCCGGTTCAAAGCTCCAAAAACGAACCTATATCGACCGGACCGGACAGGCCTCCGATTCCCGGTTCGACCGGTCGGACGGCCGGTCCGATCCGGTCCTAACAACATTGAGAGATATTATCCATCCTCCCATTCATTCAATACTTGTGGTGTAAGTCGCATTTGATTTAATTAAATCTACTTTTGACCTATTCTCAATATGTTGACCATTCTTATACTTGCAAATTAATATTAGTTTAGAGCAGTGTTTTCACGGCCGGATCGGACGGCGGTCCGACCGGTCGAACCGGGGATCGGCTAGGTGGCCGGTCCGGTCGTGTGCGATTCGTTTTGTGGGGGTCGAACCGGCCGGTTCTACCCGAGTCGGTGGTCGGACGGGGAACCGGACCGGTTCGGACCGGTTTTGCAATTTTTTTTATTTTTTTATTTTTGAGTAAAAACGGGGTGTTGAACTACAAATTAGTGTGCTAGATCAAAAAGTAAAACCGAATTCAAAAACGGGCTCGCACGGGCCTGGGTTTTTGAAGTTGCATTCGTGTCCGCGACACGTGCGGGCACACAGAGTTCGCTGGAAATCCAACCTTTTTCCCCATTTTTGCACCCCCCCCTGCGCCGCGGGTAGTACTTGTGGCAAAATATGTCATAAGGATACACTAGAGTGATAAAAAAATTACTTATAAACCAAAAATCACTTTGTCCCCACACCAATGTGGGACAAAGTGTTCAATATAATCTTAAACATACATTCACCACACCCAAATATACTTAAATTTTATATATAAAATAAAATACATATATAAAGCAATATAATTACTTATATTAATTACATATATAAATATAATTAAAATATAGTAAATCCGGTCCAACGGTCCGACCGGTCCGACCGGTCCGACCACCAAACCAGTAGGGCGTCCGGTTCGACGTCCGATCCGGTTCTGAAAACATTGGTTTAGAGAACATTCTTCCGCAGAGAATGTAAAAACTTATTAACATAAGATTAATACTTGCTTGATAAATTGCAACTCTACATGATAATTTTTACTACTATATAACAATTATCATTTAATTTTTTTATATTGCAACTCTACATGATAATTTTACTACTATATAACAATTATCATTTAATTTTTTTATCTTTTTTGTATGATAATTCGCAAATATTTTATACATTTTCTAAAATAAACTTTGTATTTTAATTTTTCTCTATAAATTTAAATATTCAACATAACATAATATTTTTCTGCAATCCGTTCACCGAGTTTAAAGAAGTTATAAATACTTTTAATATCTTACAACTCATTGGATTTTAAATGTAAAAAAAGGTGACACCCCTCTTATTGCCTCCACAACTATATATTTATTTTGAATTTGGCACATGACACAATTATGCAACTCAAATTGTTATATAGAGAGAAAGCTATTATAAACATTACATGAAAATTGTTACTAAATTAAAGATTTTGTTGTTTTAGATAATCAATATTGTAATCGTAATTGACAAGTAATACTAAATCTCTTATTATTTTAAATATTGCCATCATTGAAGTCTGGTTTTTAGAAGTTTGTCACATTTACTTTTCCAATATTCATGTATCCCTCATATCACATATAGTTTATGCTTTAACCTCGTTACATTTTCTAATGCTTTTGGTAAGTGTAGTTATCGTTACAATATCGTGACGAACCGCACTGATTATGAGCGAAAAACATCTTTACTAGTATTGCTATAATCAAAACAGGTTTTAATATTTAGCTTTATGATTTTTAACGACCTAAACAAGCTAATACTAGATGTAAACTCATGCATCATGGCGGGGTGTTGATGCAACATGAATTTTGTAAGTCTTAGTTGAATAAAATTTAAGTGAAACTGTAGATATATTTGAATTTAGATAAATTTACATCGAAAATAGAAAAAGATAAGCACATCACATGTTATAAATAAATTTTCTTTGAAACATAGATAAAAACTAGTATTTAAAATTTTAAATTATAAGCACATCACACGTAAAACTATGTCTAATAGCACCAATGTCACCACCATTAGTGACCATTAACACAGGAAAACTCGTATTAAAAAAAATAAAAATGCAAAAAATAAAACTGAACATAAATTAAACGTTAAAACGTTGAACCATACACGTGAAACATAAAATATTAAAAAACAAACTAAGTCAATTGGAGACCCGCATCTTGTGACATGGCCGTTAAACGAGAAAAAACACAAAGTTTAAGGCAGTTTAAACGACTTCTACATTGTGTTCCATTGACCTGTACATTATTATATACAACTACATTTCAATGAAATTTACATCAAAATATAAAAAAAAATACAAAAGCATGCTTGAAGTTTTGTAAAATGTTATCTTTTATAAGTTATAAAAAATCAAAATATTCTGCGTGAGCTATGTATCTAAAGGTACTTGTGAAAAAAACATAAAAAATCCAACAATAGAAGACATAGAAGGTAAATGTATTTAAACTTGAGTAGTGTTATATAATTTTTATTTATATAGATTTCACTCACTCAAAGTGCTTTAATCACTTGTATATAATAGTGTTCGACGAAAATAAAATGCACGAGTAGCCATCGACATTCATTTTTCAGTTAACATAGTTATATACGATAAAGTGTAACATAAAATAAATATATTGAAACACAAATCATTATTAGGTTTGTTTGACAACCTTGTGCTAAACTATTAAGATGTCTGATTATGTAAAGGTAGTCTCTAAATCAGTAGTTGATATTTAAAACTTACATATAAGATGATCCATAAACCATTAAGACACAAGAGGTGTCTTTTAAATAAACTAAATACAATATACCTCTAATCGATTAAAAAAATAGTCTCAATTTTATTATTAAAGACTACCAAACAACTCTTAATACTATACCGCTATCTTTTAATTGGTATAGAAATTAGCTCCCTAAAATAGACATTCCCTCTGGATATGACATTGACCAATTATTAAGACCCTCCAAATGTCTATGACTTGACTCTTCAATTCTTTTGACTAAAAAGTCCAAAACCCACTAATGGTACGCGTCTAAAACAATTAGCAGAAAAAATGGGGCAAATTGAAGTCGGCCATCATTTCTTCACATATTGACTTCAATTCGATAGTGATTGTTTTTTTATCATGTGGAATATAGAAATTAAGGTACGCGGTTATATCATTATAATCTAAGTTGTCTCATTCGTTATTAACAAAAAGGTTTTATGCAAGTTGATTCATTAATTCGGTTTTAGTTCGGTCATCGGTTTTAGTTCAGTCTATTGACCGACGTAAACTGACCATCAGTTTAATGGTGTAGGTGTGTGTGGATGAGATTATTTCAAGGTTGGTACTTAGTCTAAAAGTTATCTCAGATTGTGAATTATAATTTTAGATATATTATTTTTTACTTAAAAACATTAAAAAAAATGGCATAGTTATGTATATAAATAATATAATTGATGGTTATGCATAGTTTATAATATGCTCAAGTCCCGAAGTTATAAAAACATTCTAGTAGAATTGGATACATTATATTGATATCTTATGTTTATATCATCTATACGGTTTGGGATTGCTTTCTGAATCAACTTATTGATTTATTTTAATAAGTTAATAAGCCGGTATGAAATAACTTATTGAGTTATTTCCCTTACAATCCATCATCATACCAAACAAATTATAACTTTTCAAAAATTTAATTAGTTATAAGTTATTTTAAATAAGCAATTTCAAACAGTACACTAAAATTTCATATTTTTTATTTAAAGAAAAGAACTTCAATACATCTCATATAAACGGTTTAACATATGTCGTGCTTCCTAACGTCCAACTGGAAAGTGGAAACAAAAATGGGTTTTGATTATTGCTACAATTACCTTTTTGTCCGTACCGACATATATAATCTCCTTAGAGCTAACCCACCCAATACTACCCCTTAAAATTGTCACTTACAATGGCATTTAGAGTTCGGACGGCATTTTTTTAATCTCATATATAAATTTTAACAAGATTTTGGTAAATTATTCAGTAATATAGAGAAGATTCACGTATATATTCGGGCTTGTTTACATTGAATCAAGACAAAAAACAAAAATATCGAAAAGGCATGTTTTGTTGAACTACGGACAAATTGTTCGATTAGAGATCTTCTGAAAATCGACTTAGCGAAGTCATTAATTTCACATACTGCAAAAACAAACTATCTGTTGGGTTCAAGATTGATATCTAGGAATAAATCAAATCACTCCAAGTCAATCCATTTTTCTTTGTTCATACACAGGATTCTTTAGCGGGTGAAACAAAGCTTCTTCATCGAGTAATCATCATAAGATTCTCTTTTATACCCGCTAATACATATTCAAGTGTTCAGGGCCAGTCCCCAAGAGTCATCAAAAACTTTTGTGCTTAGGCGAATAGGAAAAAAAAACGAGCTCATATACTATAAAGTGAATAATCTATATGTAAAAAGTTTATAATATGATAATAATTATTTTATCAATAAACAAAAGTATTGTAACAAAATAATCTAATTTACTTAAGCGAATAATAAGACTATTCTAGTGTTTTTTTAAATGAATTTAGATTGAATAAACAATAGTGGATTAAATTAATTAAAATGTTATGAGCTCTAAGTTTCAATAGGTCAAAATAATTAAATTGCTATTGAGTTTGTTAATTAGTTCGTCAATAACCTATAATTGTTTTTAAAAAATATATATATACATACATGTATAGTATAAAACTTTTAAAAAAAATTTAGGCCCCTGAAATGGTTGGACCCTGGACGGTCCCCCACCCGCCCCCCTTCAGGGCCGGCCATGCAAGTGTTCAATTATGTTTTCCTGAATATATAAAATTTCAACAAATTCAGGTAACAATGTGGGGGGGGAGTACTCTTGACACTCACTCCTATGGCAAGTCTTTATTAATTGAAGTATATTTTTCTCTGTGTCTTCAAAATTTTTAATTAGTTTTAGAATAAACCAAAAGCAAAAAAAAATAATAATAATAATAATAAGTCGGTTAGAGTAAACAAAAAAAGGGCGGTGGCGGTTTTCGAGTGGCCGTCCGCTCGGTCAAAACGTGCTAAAAAACTACAACATGTCGGCCAAAAAACGCGATCTTAAGTTTTGTTATGTAATGAAGAAACATGCGATTGGGCCTTTAAGCATTTTAAGTTATCCATAAGTCCACAATATATATGCTAAACATACAAGTGTCGTCACACGGTTTTTAACCTCATTCACCTAACGAACCTTATCCTTGCTCTAATCTTTTTCTTTTTTATATTTTATAAGTAAGAAGGGCAATGAGTTTTTCAAGTCTCACAACGTTCATATTTATAAATTATAATAACTGATAATACAACGCATTTAAAATAAGTTTGTGCTCTTAGAAATAAAATATTTATTCTTGTTTTATATTCCCTTTTACAAAAATATACTTATCATGTTGTATTCATATAATCTAAAATATTATATGAAGTATTAAAACTTTTTTCATATAGTAAGTTATTTAAATAACAAACGTTGTATGTTCTTAAATTTAAAGGTCTTGATAGTGTTTTGAATTATTGTAAACTAACATTTTAAAGTTTTGATATAAATTCCAAAGATGAAAACCCACATGATGTGATGATATAAAGTAATTTTTATGGATAGTCATCAAAATGCGAGTGTCCTCGTTGAAAAGACTCATTACGTAAGTGGCTTAATACGAAGGATCGGTTGAGGTTATTGGGAAGGTAAGTACTGCTTGTGACAAGAGATGTATACTTAAAGTATCAATTGAGGTTATAAAAGGTTAGTGGAATCATTAAAATTGTATCGAGTAGTTTCTAAAATGATTTTGATAGCCGATTTTTAAGCATATAAGATATTAATGCAAATGCATAATTCAATCTATGTGATTTGATTATTTGGCTGATCATATCTAATTGATTGTAGATTTATTGTGGATGTTTTGATTATCTGATTGTAGAAATTTAAGTTACCATGGTTAAATACGAGCACTTTTAATAGCTTTAATTGCATGTGAGATCATACACACACTCATCAAGTTTTAATTGTTTCTATTGCCAGTATTTAATTTATTTTAATTGTTTAATTAGAAATTTTACATTAATACAGGTATTTTAGATGCTTGATATTTTAATGTTATTTTTACTTATTATGTGATTCTTAGGTTGATTTTAACTGTTTAACCAACATGATTATACGAGTAAAATAAGGGCGTGTTTAATATCATATAGGTTTGTGTGAATTGAACTCTTTGTATCTACATGATATTTCCATGTGTACATATCTAGTACTATAACCGGTTGACTACAATCTCATTTGATCAAGGGACCAGTTATTGATGACGACATGCATGTGCAGGCATGCAATTAGATTCTAGGTTCAAACCGGTATGGGTTTGGTCAAAGATGGTGTAATCAGTTTTTTTTTCAAATTAAACCGTTAGTTTTTATTAGGAAAGAATCACTTTTGATCATTTGAAATGAAATTGTAATGGTTTGGTTCTAGTTTGACTCATTTCAAAGTATGTACGTCATCACAGATCGATTTTAATCCTATAGTTGGTTCATCCAAACTAGGTTCAAAACCGGGTTTGGTTCCCAACCTTATTTTTCACGTACATGTATGTCCACTCCAAGCTATTATGCTTTATCAAAGAATAAGAGTTGCTGCATAAACCTCTTAGATGCAAACCATTCTAGTATTAGTTGGATTATTCGCTTCACGATATATCAATAATTCGACTCATTTGTGTCGCAAACATGTCAAAATCAACATTTTATGTTTTTAAATAGGTCAAGCCGTACTATGAACATCTTTGGTGTATTTTATATTGCATAGCTATTATATATTTTAATATTAACTTTTAAATCTTGATTTAAAACAACCTAAGATCCTCGTTCAATTCGATAATAATTTAAAACAAAAGAAAAATCAAACATAGTACGGCTTAATTGTGCTCAATACTTTTAATAACAGTTCCCACTAATTCATTTTTATTCAGTTATTTACTTAAAAACACCACATATTATTTGTATTTTCTAGTAACATGCATTCCATTCTCATGTGCATGGTACGAGCAAAATCTTCAATCTTCCATATGTCAAATCATAATAATTTTTCTTCAAAACACGTTGTTTTTCTTAAACTTTTATTATATTTTCTACACCTACACTGTTGTAGATTATATTGATTTTTAGTAATGTACTGTTGAATGCCGGTCAATAACGACATTTATTTAGTATGTAAATGCCACCAAATTACAGTTATACAAAGTATTTGGAGTATATGTTCTTATTTATTAAAGAATAAAGATTGAAATTTTAGACACAAGCCGTCCTTCAAAATCTTTAAATACCCACCACAAATCGCTACTCTTAAACCCCCAAAACTCCCCCACTTCTCTATCTCTCTCTACACACACTCTCTCTCTCTAAAAACTCTTTAAGGTTAAATTTAAGGAGAAAATACAGAAGCTTCAAAAATGTGCCAACAGACTTCATCTCCTTGTTGTGGCAATTGTAAATCAACCAAACAAGTTACAGATATTTACGACCAATTTTTGCCCCCAAAAACCACAAACAACAAACAAAAGTAATCACACAAACCATCGATCAGCACCACCATATAGCAAGCCTAACAACAAGACAAAAGCCATATTTCATTAGCCGTTAGTGAAGCCATTTCGATAGCGAAAATCGCCATCCCGATGATCCTAACCGGCCTGTTGCTGTACTCGCGGTCAATGATCTCGATGCTAACCGGCCTGTTGCTGTACTCGCGGTCAATGATCTCGATGCTCTTCTTGGGTCCACATCGGTGAGCTAGCACTCGCGGCGGTTCGCTGGCCGTTGGGTGCGCGAATATAACAGGATACTCGGTGCTTTCGGGTTAGCCATGGAATGGAGCCCATTTGTGGCAAGCTTTTGGGGCCAAAAGACACACTCTTCTTGGTCTTTGCTTACAAAGAACTGTTCTATTAGTGGTTTTGGTATCTTACCGATTGCAGTTTTGTGGGTTAACATGAAAAGCATCTTGCTTTTATGTGGGCAAGATGAAGACATCGCTACACAGCACAAACTTATCTTGTACTCACTTCCAGACCTATGCTCAAGCTTTACTGACTGCACCCATTGCGAATTTACCTCCGTTCGCAATCGATAACTCTTCCCCGCTAACATTCTGTGCATCTCTTTGATCATTCTCCATATACCCATCATTATTATCTCGTAAATAGCCAAATTTAGGGATCAAAGGTGTTGCAATCAGCAGCGTGTTAACAAATTTCAACTTAGTGGCTTCATTGGTGGTTTACATACTCTTTTCAGGGGTACAAGAACACAGGGGAGGTGTTACGAGAGAATGTCTTAAAGGGTGGAACTCGTTACTGAGTCTAGCGATTCCGAGTTGCGTATCGGTTGTGTCTCGAGTGGTGGTGGTATGAAATCATGATATTGTTGTGTGGGTTGTTGGTTAACCCCAGAGCCACAGTGGCTTCAATGGGGATTTGATTCAAACTACAGCATTGATTTACATATTCCCGTCGTCGTTGAGTTTCAGTGTGTCAACTCGTGTTGGTAACGAGTTGGGTGCGGGTCGACCCAGTCGGGCGAAATGGGCTGCGGTTGTGGGGCTCTGTTGTAGCTTCTTCATGGGGTTTTCAGCTTTGGTTTTTGCAGTGAACGTGAGGAATGTATGGGCGACCATGTTTACTCAAGATAAAGAGATCATCGCATTGACGGCGATGGTGCTACCGATTATCGGCGTCTGCGAGTGGAAACTGCCCGCAGACGACGGGGTGCGGTGTCCTGAGAGGCACCGCACGGCCGAAAATCGGAGCGAATATTAATCTGGGATGTTTTTATCTTGTGGGGATGCCGGTGGCGGTGTGTCGGGGTTTTATATGGGATTTGATTTCGAAGGTTTGTGGTTGGGTATGCTGGCGGCGCAGATGTCATGTGTGGTGACGATGTTGGTGGTGTTGGGGCGTACGGATTGGGAGTTTGAGGCGGAGAGAGCGAAGGAGCTGACGTTGAGTGGTGGTGGCGGATGCGGTGGTGGTCGCGGTGGCGCCGGCGCCGCCGACGGTGTGTGGTGGTTGTTGAAGATGTTAAGGAGACAGAGTACAAGTTGATAAAACCTGAAATCAAGGAGGATGAATCTCTGGGTTTTGGGCTGATTTAGTTTAATGACTTCAGCGATTCGGATTTTTTATATAATTATTATATTTTTTATGTGTAATTCGTGTAATGTGTTGTAAAGTATATAGTGGGAGAGAGGGTGGATGGGACCATTTTTTGATAGTTTAATGCTTAACCAGAGAAAGAATTTTTTATATTTTTCGTTTGTATGTTCTTATTTTCTCCCATCGAAGTTCATACTGTTTGCTAATATTTGTTGAAAAAAATTTGTTTTATGGAACGATAAACACAAACCCACTAATGTAATGGTAAATCTTTGAATATGTTCACGGCAGGACTTCAACCTTCTTTATTTTCTTTATTGAAAGGACTTCACATCCTTTTAGTACGATTGTGTTAAATACGTTTCGAACCTTGGACTAATATACATCTGAATCATAAGTTTACATCACTTACATCGGTAAACTATAGTTTACTTTACAAATGATTGTTTACACATTATAAGCTACAATTTACAATTTCAAATACTAATTTTAATACTTTTAATTATATATATATATATATATATATATATAATATTTATGTATATTAAATAATTTAAAATAGTTAATATTAAAAATAAATAAAATAAAAGTTCAAATATATATTTATATATTTATATTAAATGTATAATATATAATAATTATAAATTGAGAATGTCACTTGGATCATTGTGGGTAGATACAAGCAAATAGTGAAATATTATGGACAAGTTTTTCGAATTTAAGATTTTAATGCTTAAGTCATGTGGGTAACATACGTACCCCTACAATATGTCTTCTCTCATTCGCACATGTGTAAGTAGTAACCCTAATATTCAGTTTATATTCAATGGGTAGCATACATACACCCACAAATATACATACCATAGAAGAAGTGACATTTTTTAGTTATGATTATCAAAAGTTATTTATTTCATATACATGTATTAAATATATGTTTAATCAATATAAATATATATAATATAGATAAAAGTAAAATAATTATTGATTTGATCGCATCTTTGTAAATTGTAGTTTACAAGTGTAAACTGTCGTTTATAGAATAAACTCCAGTTTACAAATGTAAATTATCGTTGGACCAATTAAACTGATATATGAAACCTAGTTCCCATACGTTTTGATGTTAAAGAAGTTGTTAAATAAATATGCAATGACTATTTTTCCTAATTATTAGAAAAAGTATAAAAAAGAAAATAATACCTAACTCCATCTCCTTTCTTTTCTTTTCTTCATGATTTTTTTCTCTAGGGGTTTTTATCGAATAGAATTAAAAAATTAAATTTTAAAATTTTCAAATAGGATTCGAATATGATGCGAAATTAGAAAACATAAGTTGAATTCGAATCGAATTGAATTTAAAATTTTCAAACAGGATTCAAATTCGACTCGTACTTGAATTTAATTCGAATGTACTTGATTCATTTTTAGTATACAAATATTAACGAAATAAAATTTTAAAAATTCTTAGGAAATATCAACTTTCGAATTAAAAAAAACGCAAGCATAACATACAAAATATTCTAATTTTTAAATAGTTAAAAAGTACCAATTAGATTTTATATTTAAATTATCTATTTTTAAAATTTATAATCCTAAAATTTTATGCATATCTCTAAATTAATATATAAAATAATATGTGTAACTGTGTGTATTTGTAATTCGAATGGAAAATCACAAAATTTGCAATTCAATTCGAATTCAATAACTAGACCTCGAATCAAATACGAATTCGAATCAGTGATTTTCAACTCGAATCGAATCGAATTTTGAGTTTCTCAAATCCTATTTGAATATTGAACACCCATATAATCGTCTCCCAACTTTGCCGACAATCTTCAACCTTAAGTAAATGGACAGGCAATATTCCACAAAGGGGTCATGTCAAGCATTGATTCTCATTCTACACAGGATCAATACTTTTGAGTGGTGAGATTCGAACAGATGTTATAGCATAAAATTAATTCGATCATGAATAGGCAACTCATATTTACAAATAATATGTACAAATTAAAAAGGTGATACCCTTTAAACGACCAAACAAAAGAATATGTAGTTAGTAGATTAATTGTAGTAGAGGTAGTCAGTCAGTAGAGGGAGAGATGGTTCTCTACTAAAATAACAATAGGGCCCAAGGTCTCCAATTTTTCACATATATGTTTCTTTTTATTAATTCCCTTATCATAGAAGCAAATTTGTTGTACTCTCTAATTGTTTACACACGCTTCCTTTGTCTATTTTCTCCATTAGTCGAAACCTAATTATTAAAAGAAATGCAACGTTAAAAGAAATCCAATGCGTATTTACCCATAGCCTTGTAACCTTTTTTAAAGAAGGACAAAATTTTATAAAAAATCAAAACAAAAAACAACAATTACAAAATAAAATGAGGACGTACTGTGTTACCAACTCATTGAAGAAAAGCAAACCTTATGATTTCTACTAGTGAACCACAAATACGAAAAGCTCAAAATGTCATCAAAAATCGTTTCGTGCTTGTTCGCAAAGAGTTTGATATAAAAGACATTGTATTGAGAAAGGTGCTAGAAATTTCTCAATGGCAAAATGTAAGGAGGTGGTAACTCTAATAGCTTAGCATTATAAGTTGTCAAACAAGTATATCCCAATAGAAATGAGGAAGCTTCATTAATGAGAAATGTCCTATATTCTAGTCTTGTTGGTATTCTTACGTATTTGTTGGTTTGCACAAGACCTGATATAGGATATGAGATTAGTACGATACGTAGGTATCTTGTTAATCCGGGCCGGAAAACATTAGAATGCAGCTAAATAGATTCTAGGGTACTTAAAAGTCACTAAGAATGTTAATTAGAATGGTGTTTGGTGAAGCATGTGGGAGTAGTCAAGCGGTATGGGGTATGTGAATGCGGATTTTTTACAAAAGTCTGGATAGGGGTAGGTCGATAAGTGGTTATGCCTTTAAAGTGATGGGGCGTTTGGTTAGCTAGAAAGCTACATTGCAGTATGTTGGAGCTTTGTCTATAATTAAATCAGAATAACTTGCACTTAGAAAGACAGTCAAGGAGGTATTGTGGTTAAAAGTTTTTTTTTTTCTTTTTTATAATTAAGTTGAGTGCTAAAGAGGCAGATGCGGTTGTTTTATGTGATAACAAAGAAGTGCAGTTGTCCAAGAATCATATCTTCCATCAACGAATAAAACATATAAATGTGAAGCTATATTTTTTAGACATGTAGTACAATCAAAGGAAGTAAAGATTGAAGAGATTGGGATAGCTGAAAATGAGAGAGTTTGAGAGTTTTCTATAACTTTTTTTTTGTTTATCTAATTAGTTAGTTATTAACAACTAGGTTAGTTGTTAGTTTGGGGATATAAGGGAGTGTGAAGATGAATCTATTATCCTGTTCATTATGTGTTATTTCCTTGTAATAGTTTGAAGCTTTCAATAAGATTTCTTGTTTCATTAATCTCTGTTGACAACGCTTATTCTATATGCAGTATTTTCTGACTGGACCAGGTTAAAATTAATTAACATTATTGATTAAATGTTGATATAGTAGCATTCACGTCCATGAATTATTCAAATGTTGAGGGTCTATGTTTAATCATATATTGTTAATTGTTAATATATAATTTCTCTTTAATAGCCAACGCCCCTTGGAACCCACTAAGTTTGTGTCCTTCATCGGCTACAAGAGGCCATACATCTTTGAAGGTTAATTCTATCGGCAAACAATAATATAAGCGAAAAATCAAATTCATAATATAAAAGATTAAAAGACATGTGCTATTTGTTTTATAATTTCTATACTTGATATATTTGTTATTAATAATTAATACAACTGAAAAAATGATATATGATACATGAGGGCTGACTAATGGCTAGAGTAGAGGACGTCAGTTAATCATAATATGTTGCAACAGATGTTCAATTTTAATGATTAAATTAGACATTGGTAAACTATTAGATGTAAATAATTATAACCATTATGTCATAGAGATTAAAACCGTAATTTACTCTAAAGTTTTATTACAATACATCATAACTAGTGTGAATTGGAATATAAGAGAAAAATCAACCACTAGAGAGAGTGGGAACTTGCAGTTTGCACACGTGACAAATCTTTCGGATTTTAGGGTGTTGATTGACCAAGCAAACTTTCCACTTTTGGAAAGATTAGGGAATTTTCACTTTATACCCACAACTTTAATTACTTTGATATTACGACTCCAATTATTTTGCCACTTGTATCATCAATTCCAAACGGGACACTAATCAATAACACGCTTGAGCCGGCCGCAAGGTTTGAACTTTAGTCTGTACCACTAGGGTATTTCTATGAGCTTTACCATATATTTTCATATATACAGATCCATAACAAAAAAATATATATATGAAATAAAGGTTGATGCTATCAAATAATTTATTTGTTAAAGTTCATGCTATTTAATAGAGGATTTTATTGAACTTTTCTTAATAATACTAATAAGTTATGTCATATTAATTATAGAATTTCCTTATTTCTATGAATAAGTACGCATTTGTTTATACAATTATTCATATATTTTATAGCCAGGTCGTCTTCTTCCTTTGTCATTTTTGATGTTTGTGGGTGATGTCATATACATTGGTTGCTTCCTATTGCGGGATATGTTAGTTTTTTTATGCATCTTTGCTTTTGTTTCTCGGTTTGTGTTTATAAATATGTAAATATCACGCACAATTAATCATGTGATCATTATATACAATTATACATACAATTATAAGCGTGTTTGTTAAATTAACCAGTATCACATAGAATCAATGAATTTCTTCTAGTAACATTTTCATTTTTGTGGGAGACTTTATAAGTCAAGTGCATGCACAACTATAATGCACTTGAAGTTTCAACATGATTGATCACTAATCAATGAAAATGGTGTCATCTAAGGCATGTGACAAGAAATGCAAAAGCACATAACCACCCACAAATGTGGAAGATTTTCCATCCAATAATCAGTCAAATATAACATAAAGCAATGGATAAGGGCATGAACAATGAGCTTCCTGAAATTTTGGCCTTTTAGCAACCCCTAGACCTAAACTTTATGCATTCAAGATAAGACATGAGAAATTGGCCCCCCTCATGAGGACTTATCAACTAGAACAAATGAGTGACAGACCAAGCACCATGTAAAAGAGATAAGGGTCATATCCCTTAGGCTTTACCTTTGGTTATGCTGCATTCTAGGTTTGTTGTCAAGTGCAAATTTGGTTTAAAATGTCAACACTACAACAGTGTTGCAATAAAAAAGATTCCGACGCGTGCCCCTCTGACACGCAGTTCCGTGCAAAAATGTCTTGGCATATAATTTGGGTCGCTTGTGAATAAGGTAATCACATGTGATCACATGCCGTATGGTTTATCTTCATGACCTTGTTAGGTTTGTAAAATTTGATGATTGCAAACCCGACTTGAAGATAAACATTTTTGAGTCTTCTAAGAATGTAGGCATGATATTTTTTGCATGATATAATTATCAACTAAAATTTATGGTCAAGGGTACTACTAACTTGTATCAAGTCTTGGTTAAAGTTGCCTTTGTGTTATTTAGGGGGCAATTTTTGAAAACTAACCTTTAACTTTCATAACCATGCGAAACAAACCAATTTTTTATTTCAAATTTGATACAAGTAATCAAGTATCGTTGGTATTTCAAATTTTTTTTTTTGATACATAGTCTACATCCCCCGCTCGGCTCGAACTTGTGTGGTCTGGGTTATCATGGTATAGGATTTCCGTTGAGACACTCGCCTTTCAAAAAAAAAAAAAAAAAGTATCGTTGGTCTTTCTTCTTCCCAAAATTATTAACCTTATTTCTTTATAACTCTTTTGAGCACTTTAAGTAATATAAAAAAACTCTAGTTGCAGCTTATGAATGTATATCAAATTAGCTGAACCACATCGGCAATTTTTGGTTGTGTGCGTTCCCTATTAATACCTAATCTTGTATTTCATATAAAATCAGTAACTATATCAAGAGATATATTAAGTTTTATACACAAAAAGTAATTGGTCAAAAAGTCTTGATGAAACAAATAACAAGTTCAATTAATATATACGCACTTGACATTTATAAAATTCAAACATCAACTCCAATTTAAATTCAAACTTCAACCAAACACTCCAGATGCATGTATGAAGAAGAATTCAATTTTTTATATAATTCAAAAGCAGCCAAATTAAATTAGCTCATACGCTTGCTTCAAGAAGAATTTCCAAGTAGAGAAAAAAATATTCAAAGGTGAGATCATCTTTTAGAAGACGGTGTATAAATAAAGTACAAGTGTTGATACATAAGTTACTATTGCAATTGAATATGGAAAGAATTGGTGACAGATAATGATGGTGTCATTGTCAAAATGTGATATTTTGTTATGTGAATAAATAAAGGTGAGTGATGGGTGGAGGAGATTTATGTGCGGGAAAAAAGGGTAACAAGAACCCTTTGCGGAGGCAATCATGCGCACGGATTGATGCGCTCACCATTCACCATGTTTACAGCACGTATACTCAGCTGATTTACGCGCTGATTTTATTAATTATGATATTCGAAAACTCTAGCCAACATAATATTCTGATAGTTAAGTTGTGTGTCATTAAAATAAAGTTCTGGGGTACGTTTAGATCATACAGAGTGCACATTATGATTCATTAATTAAATTTAAAGAAGTTATTGTTAAATAAATAATTGAAAGTTGTAAATTATTTTAAATAAAGTTTAATAAAATATTTATTATATTATTTTGTTTATTTTTATCATAGTATATACAATCAAATTATGTTTCTTTAAATGTATTTTTTTCATAGTATGTAACGGACTAGCTTGTTTTCTCTATCTCTCACATCATGTGAGAAAGGCATACGAATTCTCTGTACATGCAATCCATAGTTTTGTCATCGCACCTTTGGTCGTCACCTATTGCCGTCACAATTGTGTTGCTACAGTTGTGGTCATAGCTCACTACAAGAAAAAAGGCTTTTTGCGACTAAATCTTTTGCGGCGACATGGGTTTCGTCACAAAAAAGACGCTACACGACAAAAATAATTTACTTTTAACTTTTTCAATCAATTTACTATTTTGCGGTGATATTTTCGTCACAAAAGGTTTATTTTAATTTAATTTATATATTTTTTAAAATTAATTTAATTATTTAATTTTTATTAACTTTTGCGGTGATAGTTTCGTCGCAGAAGATATATTTAATTTACTTTTTGTTTTTTTTTATTTTCCAAAGCATCATTTGGGGGGGGGAATTTCCCGCCTCGTTATTTGCGGCGAAATTGTCGTCGTAAAAACCACATCATAATTAATAATATTTAATTATTTTCTTTATGTTATTTGCGGCGAAATTGTCGTCGCAAAAAACGAAACTGGTCAAAATCTTTGCGGCGACAAATCGTCGCAATAAAAGTCGACGTGTAATAATTTGCGGCGATTTTTTATCGCAAAAATATTTTTTAATTTAATATATTTTTTTATTTAGGAAACTTATTTGCGGCGATTTTTCGTTGCAAAAAACGGTTTTTTAATTTTTTTGTACTTTTTTTAAAAGTTGGGACCCGCATACTTTTCGTCGCAACTTTCATCGCAAAATATCTTTTGCGACCACTTATTTACGGCGACAATATAGCGACGAAACTTTCGTCGCAAAAAGTCTTTTGCGGCGATAGAAGAACCTTTGGCGACGATTATTATCGCCGCAAAAACAATTATTTCTTGTAGTGGCTCAAATGGCCATACCACTTGTAGTCGAGTATTTTTAGACGGTATGTTGTTTGTGTTTTCTTCGGTTCTCTAGAACAAAGTTGTATGAGCCATGCCTAATCTTAAGCCCATTCTTCTTTGTCATCAATATTGTTCATTTTTATTCTTGTGCTTTCATTAGTTTGAGCACAGGGTCCCTTCATATATAAATTGTGAGTGAATATTAGTTAAACTACAACATGTACATAAGATTTATTCTATTTATTATTGTTACTATATATAGCTGTGTAAAATCCTTAAAATGATCCAAGAAGCGGAAGTTGGTCATGGTTAATCTCAGTCGAGCTGTTGTGTCTGAGGGGTGGGTTGATGGTGGTTTTGCAAGGATGTATTAGGCAGTTTAAAGAGGTGGGTTAGTGTAGTGGCACTACAAGAAAAGCTGGCAATAGCGGCGACACCATTAGCGGCGACAGGGCCTTTAGCGGCGACACCATTAGCGGCGACGCCTTTAGCGGCGACATGTCGCCGCTAATGAGTGACGATCCACCGTTCGTTAAATGAACCACATCTAACCGTTCAAAAACACTTTGATCTGACGGCTCGTGTTTAATCGTACGTTAGGTATTAGCGGCGACACCTTTAGCGGCGACATGTCGCCGCTAATACCTTTTCAGCTATAAGCGGGTTTTGCAGCCATTTTTCTCACTTTCCCTCCACCCCTTTCAGCTTACCCCTCCGGCGATCGACCTACCCCTTCACCCCTCTCCGGCGACCACCTACTCCGACCACCTCCGGCGACCACCTACTCCGGCCACCTCCTCATCCACCACCTCCTCCCTACACACCACCACCTACACCCGAGCGCAGCCACCCCCCCCATCACCACCTACGACCGGCCACCCACAAACCAAGATCCGACCACCGTCGCCGCTTTTGCTCGTGTTCCGTCGCCGCTACTGCAAAAGATTCTACATTCGGTATTTTTTTATTTTTATTTTTTTTTTTTTTGTTTTATAAATGTAAATGCTTTAGGTTGTGATTGGGTTTATTGTTAAAACCACATTAGGATGAGATAACATATATGGATGATTTAAGTTTTAAAACCACATTAGGAGTAAAATCTATTTGTAGAAAAATCAAGTAAGGTGTGATGGTAAGGTGTGATGGTTTGTATTTGAAAAGATCAAGTAAGGTGTGATGGTTGGAAATGTACACATATGTAATTAAGTAGTGGCCTTTATGATAATCAAAGTAAAGAGTTAACATATATACCAATGGACATTCAATCCATACTCAAGTATGTAATAGGTATTTTCTCCCTTAAAAGTCGAGTATTTAAGGCCTACAATTATCATATATCATGTTTAGGGTGGCTATAAGTTTGTGTAATTTGGATGTAAAGTTCTTTGCTTTCTTTCTAGTATTTATAGGGCATTAGAAATATGACAAGTACAAGTTTGAAGTCCGTGTAAACGGCGTGAAACAGGTTGATAATTTTAAGGGTATGCATAGAGCGGTTCAGATTAATTTTGAGATAAACCCATGAAGAACTCGAAACACGATATGTTATTCCTTAAATTATATGATGTATATATTTTATAAGAGTGCATATATATATATGTGTGTGTGTAAATTGAATGTCAATAACTATCTTTACTATCAAAAATATCATTATTAAATAATATATCATTAAATAATAAATAAATTGAATGATAATACTTATAATAATTAACATTTCATTCAATAAAGAACAAAGTTATATCATAAATACCAAAAAAAATTTAGTACAAAAAATGCCTCTATTATTGTCTTAAACTTAAATGAAATACCAATTTTATCCATCTCAAATACATCATATGGTCGTATATATAGATATGATAATATCATTTGCATAAAATTGTGAAGGGTGAACATGTCTTATATTTAATCATCGCAGTGATATCTTTTAAACATCTTTTGACATCATGACAATTGAACATTTACCTAAAGCACCATATATTGTTCGTGTTTATGATATTCAAAATCTATGTAAGAGATATATATGTTTCAAGATCACTCAAGAAGAATTTAAAATCTTGAGTCCACTCGGGTAGGTCCGAATTGTAGAAGCTTAACAATTTAGACATCTAGCTTCAAAGCAAACTTTAGATATATTAAACTTCTAGTTTGGAGGTCATCGCTTTGATACAATGATTTTTGGACCAACGTCCCATTATTATCAAACAAAAGAAAATGGATTTCAGTCCTCTTTCATTGAAATTTTAGTATAAAAGTTTCATGCGCGACTCAACTAGTATATCAGAACCTCATGAATTATTTTCGACTTAATAATAAATGGCTTTTGTTTAACCATCATGTATATGCAAGTTAATTTTCCATTATACTTCACCTAAGGCCATTTAAATTGTCAACCATGCTCATAATGAGAGGTTTAGATAAATCCTTCACCAAAAATCATTTCAAGCACAATAATTATCCATATTATATTGCATACAAGTAACTTTATAGTAATTATTTGTAGTTGAAAACTTTATTCTTATTTTAATTTTGATGTTTTATATCTTCTATATTTACAGACATAATATCTTTTTGGATTGTTTTGATACATCTCATGGCTGATGTAATGAGCCATGGAGGTGATAGCGCGGGGGATCCACCGATTCCTCCTTTTGGTGGGCCCGGAAGCCATCAGTTGGATGGTAAGTATTATATTTTCATGTTTATTTATTTATTATTAATATATATTGTAAGTATTGCTTTTTTAATATAAATGCAGGATCGCCTTCCCAGAAAAGAAGAGGGAAGGCCAAAAATAAAAAGTTACAGCATGAGTTAGAAAAAAAAGGAGGACCTTTATCTCTTCCTTTTGATAGAGCCGCTACATATAGCCCAGTCGGTGAACTTAACGATATGTTTGTTCGTGAGGTTGGGATATACATGGAGGCCAATTATCCCTTTAATGTTCGTTCGTGGACTGATCTTTCTGATGCTCAGAAGAATGCGTTGGATGAGCATATGGCGGTAACTTTTATATGTTTTATGTTTATTGTTCGGTATCTATTTAACTAACTTCATTTTGTTTTAACTTAAATGTAGCGACGCTTTGATTTTGATGAGATTTTGCGAGATCGTGAACGCGCTCAGATTGAGGGTGGCATTCGTTCTGTATATCTCAAACGATTCAGAGATCGAAAAAACGTTGCCAAAAGACACTTTGATCGTGTTGGAGGATATGAAGATGTGGAACAAGCAAGGCTCAACCCTCCAAAGGGAATGAATCATGAAATTGGAGCAAAACAATTGATTTTTTCTTAAGTGACGGACACAGAAAAGCCTCATCATCAAACAAAGCAAACCGGCAACAACAACAATACACTAATCGTGGTGGGACTGCCTCGTATAGTAGTTATTGTTACAAGAAGGTAATGATTTAATTATTTGTATGTGTATTGTAGATAAGTATTTATTTAATATATGATATGCTTTTAAATGTTAATCAGAATAAGAGCAGACTTGAGGCATTTCAGAATGCTCATACCAGTAAAGATGGGAGCTTTGATACGGAGATTGCTGAGCAACAATACGTAAGTTTTATATAAAGTAGAGTTTTGAAATATTAAAGATGAAGCCTTTGTGTATATATATATATATTAAATGACTTCTTGTTAATTAATATAGAATCAGCTCAAAGGACGGTTTGATGAGCTAAGTCAATCCCAAAATGAAGGAAATAGTTCATCACTGAACGAGGTTGAAGTTTTTGAGTCAGTGTTGGGAGAACGCCGCGGGCATATTAGAGGGATTGGGCGTAAACCGTCTTCATCTGCAGGATCGACTTCGTTTGTTCCTGATCAGGAACAAACACCTCAGACATTATCAGAGGTATTAAAGTTTTATACGTTTTATCTTGAAGTTGTTAAATGTATCATTGTTGGTTTATCTTAAACGGGTCAAAATGGGTAAATTTAAGTTGAATTTGTTGTTGAAATGGGTTGATCTTGATATAGTTAAAACGGGTCAAAATGGGTAAATTTAAGTTGAATTATGTACATTAGGTTGAAATGGGTCAAAATGATACAAATACACTTGATATAGTTAAAACGGGTTAAAATGGGTAAATTTAAGTTGAATTATGTATATTATGGTTGAAATGGGTCAAAATGATACAAACACACCTGATTTAGTTAAAACCCTATTAATTTGACTTAAAACGGGTCAAAATGGGTAAATTTAAGTAGAATTATGTACATTATGGTTGAAATGGGTCAAAATGATACAAACACACTTGATATAGTTAAAACGGGTCAAAATTGGTAAATTTAAGTTGAATTATGTACATTATGGTTGAAATGGGTCAAAATGATACAAACACACTTGATATAGTTAAAACGGGTCAAAATAGGTAAATTTAAGTTGAATTATGTACATTATGGTTGAAATGGGTCAAAATGATACAAACACACTTGATATAGTTAAAACGGGTCAAAATGGGTAAATTTAAGTTGAATTATGTACATTATGGTTGAAATGGGTCAAAATGATACAAACACACTTGATATAGTTAAAACGGGTCAAAATGGGTAAATTTAAGTTGAATTATGTACATTATGGTTGAAATGGGTCAAAATGATACAAACACACTTGATATAGTTAAAACGGGTCAAAATGGGTAAATTTAAGTTGAATTATGTACATTATGGTTGAAATGGGTCAAAATGATACAAACACACTTGATATAGTTAAAACGGGTCGAAATGGGTAAATTTAAGTTGAATTATGTACATTATGGTTGAAATGGGTGATACAAACACACTTCAAGGTATTGGTGTATCATTATATACTTAAAGTTATACTAAGAAGCAAATACCACAACTTATAATATATGTTTTGTTTTGTAGGCACAAATCGCAAGTTTGTTTCAAAATGCAAACTTTATGTCACAAATGACGCAACTTATTGCCTCCCAAAAAGGTACACAACAAGTTGATGAAGATGATGATTCGGACGAGGACAATGAATAGGATAGCGGTTAAGTAGTTGAAGTTTATTTTAACGACATTAGAAGTTGAAGTTAAACAATTTGTATGTTTATGTTATTTGTCTTGTTAAAACTCGTATTGTACTTCTTAATACTTATGTTATTTGTGGTGTTGGGAAATCTGGAAATTTGGTTTTATTTACAGGTTTTTCGGTTTATAAAATGGAAATTAAAAAAATTAAAAAAAATGTAAAATTAAAAATTGACTTTTACTGTCGCCGCTAATAGTCTTCCCGGAATTTTTTTTTCAACTTTATAGCGGCGATATTGTCGCCGCAAATAATTGTATTAGCGGCGACACCTTTAGCGGCGACTCTTTAGCGGCGATATTTTCCACATTAGCGACGAATCATTAGCGGCGACTTATTAGCGGCGACATGTCGCCGCTAATACTAATAGCGGCGACAAAGGGCATCAATAGCGGCGACAAATGTCGCCGCTAATAAGCTTATTCCTTGTAGTGTGGTGGATGGGTAACTGTTAATTTTTGTATATACAAAAAGCCTATCAGTATTGATAAAAACATCTAAGCTTATAACTATGACACATATATTTAAACTCTTCACAATTATTTCTAACGTTTTTTAGCACATGCTTCTTTCTTTTACATTGTAGTTGTCATATTTTGGTCTGTCATTTAGTGTTTATTGTTTTAGGTTTTCGTGTTATTTTGACGTTGGGTACCCGAATACCGAACAATTATAAAACTAGTTACATACACGGAAATTATGGTATAATTATACTCTTTCTTAATCATTCTATATATAGTATAGATTGACGGATATAAAACACAATATATACCTATAGATTGTGACTACTACTTATTAAATGGTTTTAAGGTTTTAGCATATTCTTAAAAAAAATTAGCATAATTCAGGTTTTAGTCTTGCACGAAAAAAATTGTTTGGCGAATAAACCTGAACTAGATATTAACCCCGCGCTTTGCCGCGGATTTTTTCGGTTTGCATTCATCACTTTTCCTATACATTTCAGTGAACACCGAATGATTAGTATTGAGAAAGGAAAACACCAAAAAAACACATGGTCATCAACGTGACTTGACACAATAAGCAAATAGCTAATCTGTCAATGAAAATGGGTTTTTTTATTTGGTACCCCATGCTAAGTTTTTACTTCCATTTATCAATATTTACTATGGATTATAATACCTGTAAAACATCAAGTTTAGCGGTGGGATTAAGTTTTAAAAAACGATCACTTAATTCTACTATGTCAGGTACTATATGATAAGAGCCACAACACTTTGTACTCCAATATAAATAAATAGAGAAACATACTTTTCACCCCAAACTCATTGGACCTAGGCCAATTGGCTTAATAGTTATGATCGATTTCTGCATTCAAGAAAATAGATAACGTCAGGACAAAACTATATTATAAATTATAGATTGATATAGAAATATTCTAACTCAATTGGATAACATGTTCATAAGCAACCACCAACCATATGTGAAGGTGCTTCTTCAGAATAGTCTTAGACTGATTCAACAATCTGCAACTGTTACATACCTTTGAGAAGAAGACAGAGAGAGAAGAAGATGCAAAATCATTAGCGCCAACTGCGTTTGAAAATCAACGACCTGTCCAAAAACATGACGAAATATCCGAATCAATATATAATCTTAATTGGGTCTAAGAGCGCTGCTCCAATCCATTTTGACTAATTTGACAAGTTAATTATAAGATATTGGATTGCCAAAGATTATCAAATGCATCAAAGGGTTTTAATAATGATTAAATGATTTAGGTTCTCTTGCATTCTTTCTCTGTTGGCTTTCTTATTCTTCTATAATAGATCAAGTTCCTGCGGTTCTCTACCAGGTCACATTCTTATTTGTTGAATTTCTTATTCTTCTCTTTGGGTCAAGTACCCATTGTTGTTGTTTTTCACCTTTGAGTAGAGCATATCAAGTAAACATCTAGCCAAAATCAAACTTAGTCTCATAAAAAGTAACACTTGTATTTTATTACCTTGTAGTAGTTCTAGAAAGTGTTTGCATAGCCATAAACATTACTGAGGTCATAACTTGGTGGTTTGTAGCTTTACTTATTTCCTTAAATAACCTTGCGATAAAGTACATGATATTTCATCATTTTAAGAGTACCTTAGAGGTTTACGATCTTTTTCACCTTCCAAACAATCTAAATCAGTCTTCTCCAATTAGCCTCAAAAAGTTTCTTATTGCAGTCAAAACAATTAATTAACACAAATCTTCAGGTCTGGTTATCCTCCTAGTTGAGCTCCAAAACCTACAAAAAATTATACGATTAAATTCCTGAATAATAGACCTATGCGGCATATTATAATATAAAATAATTATGACACTTACTACCTTTTCCGCTAGTTCAATGGATGTATATTCGACAAAATATTGCAACTATACCAAATACACTTATTAGAGAAACGTCAGCAACCATGCTATAATAGCTAATGAGAAAACAGGATTTGAGAAACATTACATTATACCACTTGGGTTTATGCAAATCTCGCATTTATCTACGAAGAAAGGCAAAGGCTTTGTTCACAATTATTGTTACATAATTGTATTAACTATATTTATGAATGTAAAGGAGCTCATCAAGTATCTCTGTGGCATCGAACATTCATCATCAACAACACAGAAACCATATATGAGATATTCTAATGCACACATCATACAACATTCATAAATCATACAACATTCATATATATGCAATGAATCCTGCTCTCAAAACAGTAAGAAATTTAATCATATTATAGATTGACAATAGCAGGGTAAATGCAAATCAAGAATAACCATCATATTTGATTGCATATGGATTAATAAACTCTAGAATCCAAAGCTAAAAAAACACCTAAAATTATAGTGATTATGATTGTACCTACACACAGAACCAACCATCATCATCGCCATCTGTAAACACCGCCTTACACCACCGGCATCTAACCCACTGAACCGTCACCACCGCCATCGACAACCATCAACAGCCACAACCGCAACAGCCATTAACCACCTCCGCCATCACTCGCAACTACAACCATCGCCGGAACCCACCTGCAACCATCATCACCGCTTTCGATTCACACCATCCTACTGCGTTTTAGGTGAAACCACCGCCAAACTCACCGATTACACAGAACCAACCACCATCATCGCCATCTGTAAACACCGGCTTACACCACCGGCATCTAACCCACTGAACCGTCACCACCGCCATCGACAACCATCAACAACCACAACGGAGACAGCCATTAACCACCTCCGCCATCACTGGCAACTACAACCATCGCCGGAACCCACCTGCAACCATCATCACCGCCTTCGATTCACACCATCCTACTGCGTTTTAGGTGAAACGTTCACCCTCACCCTCAAATCAGGGGTTAGTCTCTTCGGCTCCCACGAACTACGCCATCGGAGAGATGAAGATTGAGATTTGGTAAGATCTATTGAAGCCAATCGAAGCTTTTTATCAATGGAAAGATGTGGATTTGGGTTAGGTCGGTGTGGCACTGTTGCCACCGACAATTTCGAATAAATAGAATAGAAATAACTTATACGCAATTTTTGACCGGAAAATATGAAAACAATTACACATTATAATGAGCTGAAATTTGGTCATAGTTGTGATTACAATGCAAACTAAATAAACAAATAATGAAATAAGAAGGAATTATTTAAGTTTGAAATTATATAGATTAATAATAAGGTAAAATAATTAGATTTCGTTTCACACTTTCATTTGCACATCCTGATTGACTTTGTACTCTCGCAACTTTACTTAAATAGTAGATACACATCTTTTTAAACGGCAAATAACATATTTTTATGGGACATTCTATGCTAAAGTGGGGTGTTTCTCAATCAAAAAAATTATAGATTTAAATCTTACAAAGTATATATGTGTTGAGTTTAGAAGTGAAGTAGGTATAGAGTTTTGTCACTTTACGAGATAAATTCTATTCGATAAAGCGAATATAAACTTCAAATAGTATTAATTAATAATTTTAGAATTTGTCACTTTTATCATATATTTTTACAAGAAAATTAGTCCGAGTGTTTAATTAGATAATTCTTTTCTTTTAATTATTTTAGCTAAAAGAATCTACATGTGAATCTTGTTTAGACATTTAAAAAACCACGATTTGCTTTGATGGCTAGATTTCTTGTAAATAAGATTAGAAAAAATACGAAGGAACAGAAAACGTGTTATCTCACATGAGAAACCCAACTTTTTGTTGGATATTGTGAAGTCTAAATAAAGCAAGATAAGAGTGGAGGGGTGTTACTCTAAACTACCCTGAAATCCATCAATAACGTACTGACACATCACAAGTACTCTGAAACACCCAAAAAGTTAAAAATACTACCTTGAACTACCCTGTAACTTTATTTTAATATTAAAATAATTAAAAAGATAATTTACTTTTATTAAAAAATAAAAATTACAATAATTCAAAAGATAATTAATTTTTATTAAAAAACTAAAAATCACAAGGCCAATTATATTTTTCGGTTATTTTTCATTTTTGGTCTAATATTATTTACAACATTCGACTGGTGATGTGATCGTGCGGTTCCATAGATATTTTTAGGTCACGCTACATCCGTTGCTCTCTTATCGTCTGTGTTTGTTCTTATAACAATACGATATTTTTATAAACTTGTTCTTTTTTACGGCTACCAACTGCTCTTTCATTGAAGCGTAAGACGCGAGTTGGTCGCTTAAACCATCATTAACGCTCGACGAGCCGGCAGACGTTTTTACTTTACGGGTCGGTCTCGTAGGACCCGCGTTTTCGTTGAGGTCGGGCATGTGAGGCGGTTGACGGTCATCGGGTGTGTTCGGGTAGTTTCCAGAGTCCGACGACTTGCTTTTTTCGTTGAGGTCAGGCATGTGTGTTTTTGTAGATTAATATTGTATATGTTTGTGAGTATTTATAGTGTAAAATTTTTTTCTTTCTTGGCCTCAAAGGCTCGACAACGGTAACATATAACGGCTATAAAGCCGTTGAAGTCGGGTTATGTATCGGCTAGTGGAACCCGAGCCACTCTACCCGGTGGCCGTAGGTGCTACGCGAAGCCCCCTTCGGGCACTGCCTCCTCCTCCCTAAACATGGGTATCAAGCCATCATGTCACAAGACGTAATTTGTGCGCCAATTAAACATTTGTTTTGAGTGGTCGACATACGTTTCCTTTGACTAATTAATTCAACGTTGGTACTAAAACGGCTGTGATTAATTAAATAAGAGTCTAATTAAGGATCTACTATTAAAGCATCTTCATCACGTACAACAAATTGTCAGCTCTCATGAGCTCGGTGATAGAAAATTGAGTGACTTGACAGCCGTTACGAAGAAAAGAAGGGGGTGGGATCCGTGGGATTAGGCTTTTATGGCGCAAGGCTTGTGGTAGGGCCAATGGGAATTGGTTTGACACAAACATTATTTCTTTAAGTCCAAACTTTATTTGTTTTTTTATCTTCTAGCATTTTACTACTATTGTTAATAAATTTACACTCAAACAACATATACTTTTCTGTGCTTGTTTCTCTTTAACTTCTACTAGGTTTTCTAAACCGCGTAACGCGCGTGGGAATTCCACCATGATTCCAAATATCAAAACGCAAATGTAACATGCCACGACAGCATTTGTACGTGACGTGATAACGTATAGACTAACAATCAACCGGACTTGTTATAACATCGAATACAAGCATTTCATGTCAAAACGTAGGCGACGTCGAAACATAGAGAATCTCAAAGTGTAAACAAAAATATGCATGCAAACGTTTTATATCTGACCCCACTCATTTCTAATCAAATTTGTGTCTAAACGTAGGCAGCGTCGAAAAATAAATTATCTCAAAGCGTATATAAAAATGTGCATGTAAACCTTTTATATTTGACTCAACTTACATCAATAATAACCCAAAACTTTAGAACTATAAGGGGGTTAATGTGATATTTTATAAAGTTTTGAAAACGTGTTAAGATGTGAAGGGGTTAAGTTGATCAATTACCACGTTTACTAAACAGATTATGTATATATTATTATTATTTAAATATTCCTATTATTTTATTATTATTATTACTGTAGAATCCTATATGGATTAATACATGTATAATTATTTCATATAAAAATATTAAAAATAGTTTAAGTTTTGACATAAACTACCTCTTAAAAGTTTAAAAATAAATAGATCCATCTTTAAATTCGTCAGATTGTCTCGAGAATGACCCATTTTAAGTAAATGTGCTCGTGATTTCTAACCTAATTTACTCAAACTTATTTACACTAAATTGGAATTTACTAATTTTTCTAAACTAATGTATTTCCCCTCCCAAAAGCATCTCACCTTTGGATTTGATGTCAATTGAGGGTCACATTTGTATACTAAAATTTTAAACCAGTTGCACTTTTCGTTGTTTATTATGTAATCCACAATTGACTTTTGACTCGAGTTTTATATCTTTTGGTATCAACATGACGACATTGACACATTAAGTATTTTTCTTTTCTGTGAACAAAGACTTATTTAGATCTCAACAAGTTTATATATTAATTTTATTAATAGTAAATAATTTATTACATTTATGAAAAGAATTATGTAAAAACTAACCTTTTTAATTTTTAAAAACTAAACAAAACTGATTTGTCATTGAAGAATTTGTAACATCTAGTTATTTAAAATGTTTACTTTATCAATTATTTTCTATAAAGTAGGTGAAACACAGATCGCGCGTTGCGCGATATTGCATTTTTTTAATGTTTTTTTACATTGGATGTTCCTGGTGACTGCCAGATACATTATGCTACTACTGTTAAATATATATATATATATATATATATATATATATATATATATATATATATATATACGTATATATATACATACGTATATATACATATATACGTATATATACGTATGTATATATATACGTATATAATAACGTATGTATATATATACGTATATATATATATACGTGTATATATATATACGTATATATATATATACGTATATATATATACAGATATATATATATATACGTATATATATATACGTATATATATATACGTATATATATATACGTATATATATATATACGTATATATATACGTATATATATATATATACGTATATATATATATACGTATATATATATATATACGTATATATATATATACGTATATATATACACGTATATATATACGTATATATATATATACGTATATATATATATATACACGTATATATATACGTATATATATATATATACGTATATATATATACGTGTATATATATATACGTATATATATATATACGTATATATATACGTGTATATATATACGTATATATATACGTATATATATATACGTTATATATACGTGTATATATATACGTGTATATATATACGTATATATATATATATACGTGTATATATATACGTATATATATACGTGTATATATATACGTATATATATATACTTGTATATATATACGTGTATATATACGTATATATATATACTATATATACACGTATATATATACACGTATATATATATACGTATATATATACACGTATATATATATACGTATATATATACACGTATATATATATATATACGTATATATATAGGTATATATATATACGTATATATATATAGGTATATATATATACGTGTATATATATACGTATATATATATACGTGTATATATATACGTATATATATACGTATATATATACGTGTATATATATAGATATATATACGTATATATATACGTATATTATATACGTGTATATATATACGTATATATACGTATATATATACACGTATATATATATACGTATATATATATATATACGTATATATATATACGTATATATACGTATATATACGTATATATATATATATATATCTATACGTGTATATATATACGTGTGTATATATATATACTATATATATATACGTGTATATATATATATACGTGTATATATATATAACGTATATATATATACATATATGTATATACGTATATATACGTATATATATATATACACGTATATATATAGATATACGTATATATATACGTATATACGTATATACGTATATGTATATACGTATATATTCGTATATATATACGTATATATACGTGTGTATATATATATATATATGTATATGTATACGTATATATACGTGTATATATATATATACATGTATATATATACGTGTGTATATATATATACATGTATATATATATGTATATATATATATACGTGTATATATATATATACGTATAATATATGTATGTATATATATGTATGTATGTATATATATATATACGTATATATATATGTATGTATATATATGTATGTATATATATCTGCGAGGAGCAATCGTTAAACAATCGAACGCAAATACAAATTAGAAGCATAAACAACGAAGCATATAACTCAAAATTCCCATGGGGAATGCCTTTGCTGTTGATGTTCAAGGGCACCAGAGCAACACCAGGTACATCTCTTCTTAATAACAACTACTACCACGTATTCTACAAAATGCAGGAACAAAACATACCCATACATAACGCACGCCAGAAACCCTTGATAAGAGTAAATTTACTCACCTACACCTCGCTGTAGAAAATAGGGTTATAACCGAATAAGGAGGACGAAAGCCACAACCTTCGAACACAGAGAAGAGCACACATGAAACGGAAACCGCAGGATAGCAGAATCGGAAACATCACGCAACCACAAACATAAGTAGAAAACAACCTGAGAGTCAAATGATGGAAGCAAGTAGAACTCGAATGACAAAGAAGGAGAAACCAACCCTCAAATGCGGAGAAAAACATACGGTGTAACACACGTCAGCAACCAGAGAAACAGGGAAAAAACACGTGTCCCACTAACCTATTATAAACCCAAGAGGAAAAAAAGCACATCCTCCATATTCGAAACACCAACCCACCCAAAAAAAAAACAAAACCCAAACCAGCTGAGCCAGAAAACAAACACACAACCAGAACCCAAGAAAATGTATTAATAACAAAATGAAATACGGGAAAGGCTAAAAAAATAGCCAACCAGCGCCGGCCAGAGAGGCGCTGATAACTGTTCATCACACTGTATTTTTCATAATAGGGTAATTAAACTTTGAATTACATCAAAAATAAGGAACACGTATCAAAAGTCAAAAGAGAAAGGTTGGGCCCAAGTGTACACACAAGATTTTGGGCTTTATATAGATGTGAGTCTTCTAGTGACAAAGCCCAAAATCAAGCATAAGTTGTTGGGTTGGAACTTGGAAATTTGGAATGTTGGATTGTTGGGTGTATAATGTATTAACATAATTTCTGTCACGTGGACACGAAATATTTTACCCAGTTAACCAACAATAATGAAAACTTCAATATTCGTTACTTTGTTTGGCCCTGAATGTATCAAACCTTCACGTTTTAAACCGACATCTGCTATAAGTTTAAAGTTTAAAGTTGAAAGGTAGTTCCCATTTGAACATATCCCGGAAAGATTTACTTGATCTCAAAGTACTTAAAGATTTATCATGTGACAAATGGGTGAAAGCAGGACACAACCCCTCGGTCATTTTCGTACGAGGTCCCTGATATTCATATCTACAAGTTTGTCGCAAGTATTAAAGAGCTTCTCCAAATCACAACTTAAAAAATGTATGAATAGCCAAAACGTCCCTCCTCTTCTTCTCATCCCTCTCTCACAATGACCGTTTGAGTACATTCTTGAGATGTGAGATGTACCCATCTTACAACACTAAGTTAAGATCATGTTTTTGTAGATAATATAGACTCAAACAGTTAAAGTTTTATTTGAGTCTTTAATATAAACTTCTAAAATTAAATAGCTAGATGTTTTCTTATCACAGATTCACAAAACTGTTCTATGCAGTAAAGAAAAGAAAAATATAAATTTGAATATAGGTTAGAATAGGCGAAAGTATACAAAAACCTGATCATTCTTACTAGTTCATGCACAACACAACATTTCTCGTTTTATAATCCAAAATGTTATGTCTAAGTTAATAATCTATAATATGATGCAATATAATATGACAGTGAAATAATTTGCTCGCTCGCACATGCAAATGCTAAAAAAAATGGCAGTTTATTAGTATACAAGCAACTGATCCCACTTATTTGTACAAGGAATCACCCCAAAAAAAGGAAGATGATGACACAAAAGTTTTAGCTACAGCAAAGAATAGATCATACATACCGATCCAAAAGCAAGACATGATTCACACACTAGCCAGACCAGAATATTATTCATTTTTATTAATTAAGTCTTTAAAGTAAATCCCAGGTGTATTTGGGGTGTATTGTATGAGTATCGGTGTTGTTTGATGGTGGTGCGGAATCAAAAGTCTCCCACTGTGTAGTCACCACAACTTCACCTGATGTGGAGGTCCTCGACGATTGCTGCTGTTTAGCCGCCACGGGAATGGATGAAAAGTTCCCCACTGACCGTCGGGAATTAGGGAATGATGGCGGCTGGTGGTGGCGTTGATTTGTTGAGGTGGCGCCCCCATGCCCGTTTGAATATCTTTGTTCTTCAGTCCGTGGAGCCGGCTGCTTGTGGACCAGCCGCTCATTTCCATTTCCATTTCCATTCCCATTCCCATTGTCGCCAGCAGTAGAGTTTTTAATCTTTAAAACATCAAGAGTTTCAACGTAGTTCTGAACCCTTTTCACCTACAAAATCGATCGAATAACACTATATTGTTAGAGAGAATATATTAGTCAGAGTTTATTGACAAAAAGAGTATATATAACTTCTAACTATGACAAATATCGATTCAGTAAATCTTACCTACTTAATAAACTCTAACTAATACATAATATCTAATCAACACTAATATATCATATAATGTATGTTGCTAGGTGTTAACACATAATTCATAGAGCCTGTTTGGTACATGGTAATAAAAGAACGAAGGAATGAAATGAATAAGAGAATGAAATGGATTGAAGAACGAAATGAATCATTACATTTCATTATACTATTTGGTTACCCTTTAGAAATGAAATGAATCTTCACTTTGTTTTGTTTGTTAGGTATGAAAAAGCAAAAGAATAAAATATAAAAGTAGTTATGGTGGTGATGGCAGGTGGTAGTCGTGGCTGGTGGCTCTGCTGGCCGGTGATGGTACCCGTTGGCGGTAGTGGCAGCCGTGGTTGGTGGCGGTGGTGGCCGTGGCTGGTGGCGGTTGTCGGTGACTAATGATCTTGGTGGGTGAGTGGGTGGTGTTGGTGACAAGAAGGGATGAAATAAAAAAAGAAGATGATGGATGAAATGAATTTGAAGGAATAGAATCAACTATGTAATAGTTCATTCCATTAATTTCACCAACCAAACAAGTTTTTTTTCATTCAATCTTAATGGTTCAATTCATTCCACCATTCAATACTGCGTACCAAAAGCTACCTTATTAATAGAAATGATGTTTGAGAACAGATCTACCTGCATTTTCCTCTGCAATTTTACATCTCCTTCCGCTGTAATTCCATCCAATTTGAGCAGTTGGTTCATCAACAACTCGATCAGAACCGACAATGTCTTCTCAGGTACTTTCCCTCCTCGAGAGATAACAGATTCATGCGCCGACACCTGCACCAAATACATGTGTGATGAATAAACGATTAAAATTCTACATAATAATAATAATAATCTTGATAGTTGTAACAATGTACCTGGCCTGCAAGTCTATCAACCTCCAAGCTAATCTCAGAAATCAATTTAGCAGCCTGCTCCATCTTCGCATTCTTCCTCATCTCATTATACCTCTTCTCTTTGCTGATCGGGTCTTCCACCAACACCATTTTTGATCGATCCTTCACACCCACGATATCCAGATACGTTTTCGAACTCCTCTCTTTATCCTTGTACATCAGTTTTTGGTCTTCATGGTGTAATCCAGTTGGTCCTGATAACATCTTCTTCAATTCCCCTGCAATACATACTCAAATTAAAAACCCTTCCAAATTCCAAAAACACTACATAACCATATATCATTTATAACTTTTACTAATCCAAACTATTTCCCGTCTAATAATACCAAAATGCTATCCTAGTAGTATAATCATCAAATATTTACACTTGATTCGTAAAACTATGATAATTATGTTACAGGGTTGTTTTTGACAAATAAAATAAAAGTCAGGGCTATTACATATCGACTCAATGATAATCCATAACATCAATTTAACAGGTAATAATGTTGATGCCAAAGACTATTCAACAGCATGATCATCAAATATTAACACTTTATTTGTAAATCTATAATACTTATGTTACCGGGTTGCCTTTGACAACTAATGTAAAACTCGAGACTATTGCACATTTGCTCGATAATAATCTATACCGTCAATTCAACTAATAATAATAACGTTGCCAAAAATAATCTTAGTAAAATAGTTACACTTGATGAGCATAAAACTGGGTTTCCTTTGACAACTATATGCATCTTAAAAAATTGTCGTTGGTCGAATTACCAATAAAACATATATTTGAATTATTAAAATCCAATCCGCATACACGAGACATAATGTATGAAACTTACCAAATGTAGCTTGAGAACTAATGCTGATCTCATGGTATATAGACCCGTATTTCACACGAACTCTAATAGTCGGAGGCGGCACACGCTTATGTTCTTCATTCGGATCTCGTTTCTGCACCAGCATTCCACCGGGTCGGACCTCCCATTCATCTTCACCGCCGCCGGCGTTGGATCTCCGGTCGCCGGAAACCGCCTCCGCTGCCTTCGTCCTCATGTTCATCATCCTTGATCTGGTTTATTAAACCTCACTCGTTGTATAATTGTTCTCAGATTTCACACTTTCGCTTGTTATAAATCAGATACGATCAAATCAAACCATTGACTTAACGATCTCCGACGGTGGTGTCTATCATAATTAGCAATAACATTCGATTCAAACAATCAAACACCCACGAAGATCATAACCCATAAACTCGATACACTGACGACTGTCGATAAACAAGTATTGCTTAGAAACCACAGATCGCCGGTGGATGAAAACAAGGATAAAATCAAGAAAATTGATCTTGAAATCTTTGGTTTTCTGATTTGGTGGAGAGAATCAATGGAAATTAGGAAAGTGGGTGAACAAATTGAATCTTTTTCAAGGTTTTAATTTTGATATGGTCTCTCTTGTGAGAATACAGGGAGAGAGATGATATGAATGAAATGAAAATTAAATTAAAATGAATGGACGGTGAAATACTATATACACGAATATCCAAATATATGCCTATATTAAATTTTTAGGTATATCCGAAAAATGATAAGAATTGTGTTATAATATATGTCTTAGAATCAAGTTTTAGATTTGATTGAGAAATATGCTATCACCTAAAAGATTATTTGCAATTATTAAAACTTCGGTATAACTTTTATTTTTAATATGATAATTTATGGTTTTAAAAGGAAAACTTTATACAATAATAATCAAGTTTTAAAAATATTTAAATTAAATTAATTAATTTTAGAAAGTGTTTCGATCATTTATTTTTCATACTTTATTTTAAATTAAAGATTATAGCATAATTTTAGGAAAAAAATCAATTTCGAAAATGCATTTTTTTTCTTTTTTTTTTGGATGACATGGAGTGATGATGTGGAATTTACGCATTTTTGTAATTTTTTAATATAATGAACATATATATTTTTTAAAAATAATTATATATATTGGAAATCTAGATGCTTACATCCTTCTTTAATACGACATATGATGGGCAAGCACACGAGCTAGCCATGGTTCTTGAAAGCTCTCAATCCCCGCTTCTCCCATATTTATTCTCCCTCTCACATTTATTTATTGACACAAAAAATCTGATGATTACTTGATTTGATAGTTTAGTGATCTGATTTAAGCAAAAAATGGATAAGTGATGTAATTGGGAAACTTTTGAAATGCGATTATCATTCTCTAATCTCACACTGGGATAAAATAATAACTCTTGAATGTTTATTTACAAACCAAGCAAATTTTTATATGATCCAAATTCTTTACATACAACCAGATTTAATAAAAGTAAGCCTTTATAAAATAAAATTAATAATTTTGAAGAAATATTTTACAAGTAGAAATCTTCCAATAAAAAACAAACTTTCACACCTCTTTTCCTTCTTGTGAGGAAATACATTTAACAAAATGATCTTTATTCACTCTTCTCTTTCTAGTCAAGATCCGGCCATTTGTTTATTGTTTAAGAGTTTAACTATTGGAGATAACTATGATTTACCAAGTCTTCCTCATTATTTGCTAAGTTGTTAAGATATACTATCTATTTCTAGTTATCCCTACTTTGTAGAATTGACAGTTATTTTCTAGTCTCTATTTAATGTTGATGGTGGTTGTATTTTTTGATCATCAGAAATAAAACCTTCTTTTGTAGTTCAACCTAAACTTGTCTCTCTGTACCGTTTCTTCATGGTATCAGAGCACAAGATCCTAAATTAAAATCATGGCTGGTGCGGAGGGATCGAAAGCTAAGGATCACACCGATCCAAACTCGCCCCTATACCTACACCCCTCCGACTATCCTCGGCAGATGCAAGTCAACGATGGCTTGACATATGCAAACTTCAACGATTGGTTACAAGAGATGACAAACTTCTTGTTTGCCAAAAACAAAATTGGATTTGTTGATGGAACAATCCCAAAACCCAACAAGCAGATGAAACCTACATGGCCTGGATACGGTGCGACGCAATGGTGAAAGGATGGCTCACAACAGCCATGGATAAAGATATACGCGCCAGTGTAAAATACGCTGGCACGGCTGCTGAAATCTGGAAAGACTTAAACGAACGATTTGGAAAAGAGAGTGTACCAAGAGCTTATGAATTGAAACAATGCTTAATGTTACTAAGCAAGATGGAGCACTGTATCAGCATACTTCACGAAATTGAGAAGAATCTGGGATGAACTCACAACCGTCCTTGCGACTCCACGTTGCACCTGCAGCGGCTGTAAGTGTGAGGTAGGAAAGAACATGGTCAAACTGAAAGAAAAAGAACAATTGTATGAATTTCTACTCGGCCTCGACGATGAGTTTGCTGTCATACGTACTCAGATATTGGCCATGCAGCCTATGCCAACTCTGAGTAATGCTTATCATATGGTGTCGGAGGATGAACAACAAAGAACTGTTGCTGCCAAAAAGAAGACACCTATCGAGGCTGCTGCTTTTCAAACCTCTCAAGGTAATCGAAAAGAAGGGGCCGTACAAAAGAAACCATGGCAGAAGAATGAAAAATCAAGCCCCCTTAACAAGACCGAGCATTGCACTCATTGTGGACGTGATGGACACAATCGAGAAGGATGCTTCAAGCATATAGGGTATCCCGAGTGGTGGCCCGGGAAAGCGAAGAAAGACGGTCTCAAGCCACAAGCATCACTGGCAGAAACAACCACTAGCCCGATCCACGGGTTAACTAACGAACAATATGCCATGTTTTTGAAGCTCCTTGGAGATACCAAAGATCGGACGAAGGAAGAGTCATCGCCGCAAGCCAACATGGCAGGTATGTTTACCAACAATGACGACTGGGGAGCTCTGGATTCGGGGGCAACCGAGCACATGATCTGTCAAAGGACGTGCTTGTAGATGTTGTCACCAATTCAAGCGAAACTCCAGTCATTGTTGCCAACGGCAAAAGTGTCCCCGTAAAAGGGAATGGTGAAGCCCTTCTTCAAGGGGGATCAAAATAAAAGATGTTTTATTTGTTCCTAATTTAAAATGCAACCTTCTTTCTGTAAGACAACTAACAAAAGATTTGCATTGTGCAATTACGTTCTTTCCCGACTTTTTTGTCATACAGGGCTTGAAAACGAGGAGCTTGATTGGAGCGGGTAGTTGCATCAATCGTCTTTATCGAATGGGGATGTTGAAGAAAGAAAGACAAGTTATGGCAGTTAGTTCACTCATATGGCATAGGAGACTAGGACATTCATCACATGTAAAGTTTCCAAACATGAATACTAATTCCAATTCCAAAATAGTTTCTGTGATTCTTGTTTTCGAGCAAAGTTTACAAAGCTGCCTTTTCAAACCACTTCCATTAAGACTAGTGAATGTTTTGACATGGTTCATTGTGACATTTGGGGGGGTTATCGAACACCATCCTTAACACGAGCACATTATTTTCTTACATTAGTGGATGACTATAGTAGATCCGTTTGGGTGTATTTGATTAAACATAAAAGTGACGCAAGCACATGCTTAATAAATTTTCACAATTTCGTAGAAAGGCAATTTGGAAAGAAAATCAAACGTTTTCGATGTGACAATGGCAGAGAATTTACATCTAATAAAATGAAAGAATTTTATGGGGATCAAGGCATTGTTTTAGAAACAACGTGTCCACACACCCCACAACAAAATGGGGTGGTGGAGCGTAAGCACCGACACCTTCTTGAAATGGCTCGAGCGCTTCGATTTGAAGCGAACTTACCAATTAAATTTTGGGGTGAATGTATAATGACTGCAACATATATAATGAACCGGGTTCCTACCACGGCTTTACAAGACAAAACCCCCTACGAGGCTTTATTTGGCAAACCACCCGATTATGATCACATGCGGGTCTTCGGTTGCCTGGCCTATTTTTGGAATAACAATACAGATGGAGACAAGTTTGAGGCACGTGGACGAAGAGGGGTTTTTCTTGGCTACCCTCTTGGCACAAAAGGGTATCGCATTTTTGATTTTGAAGAAAACAAAATTGTTATCACTCGACATGCAAAATTCATCGAAGATGTATTCCCCTATTCTACTACCAATCACGAAGATGAACAAATACCTTTTTCAATGAATGAGCACTTAGACCAAACTCCAGAATGTGAGGATTGGTTGAAAGGGGGAGTGGGGCCTAATAATAGTGAAAATTCTGCATATGAAGATAATGTCCACATGGATGAAGACAATCAAGCCACTAGTGATAATGTGGACCCCCCCACAGATACCAACGATGCACATACCCACGGTGATGAAGAAACCCATCCTGATTTTCCTAATGAGTTGCATGAACACATTGACCAGGCACCTGTTGATACCGAACACTCACGACCCACACGTGTTCGCTCTCAGCCGAAGCATTTGCAAGACTATGCAGTGCATCTTCCACCATCGATAGACCATGCAGCTCCGTCTCCCGATCACGCCTCCTCTACGGTACATCCTTTCGCCCATTATATTTCGTATGATAAATTTAGTGTTGCTCACAAAGCTTTCCTTTCCGCCATCGATAAACACGATGAGCCAAAGTCCTTTCAGGAAGCTGCCCAACATGACCAGTGGCGCGACGCCATGCAGAAAGAAATCAAAGCACTCGAACAAAACGGCACGTGGTCGCTAGAAGAATTACCCGTTGGAAAGAAGGCAATCGATTCAAAATGGGTTTACAAAATCAAGTATAAACCTAATGGGGAGGTTGAAAGGTACAAAGCACGCCTCGTCGCCAAGGGCTTCACTCAACTTGAGGGAGTCGATTATCATGACACGTTTGCTCTGGTTGCAAAGTTGGTAACGATGTGCACATTGCTAACCTTGGCTGTCAAACGCAATTGGATCATCCATCAACTAGACGTGAACAATGCTTTTCTGCATGGCGATTTGGAAGAAGAGGTGTACATGAAGTTGCCACAAGGCTTTCAAGATAAAACGACACACCACGTTTGTCGGTTACGCAAATCCATTTATGGTCTCAAACAGGCCTCTCGTAATTGGTATTATAAATTTACCAAGGCCTTACTTGAACTGGGTTACAAACAATCTGTGGCTGATCCATCATTGTTCATTTATACTCATGAGAAGGTTCAAGTGGCTGCTCTCATATATGTAGACGATGTGATCTTGGCAGGAAATGATATGAACAAGATTCAAGCAACAAAACTGGAACTGCATGATCGGTTCACTATAAAAGATCTTGGCAACCTTAAGTATTTCCTTGGCATTGAAGTTGCCCGTACTAAAGAGGGTCTCGTTCTTAGTCAACGGAAATACACATTGGATATCTTGCATGATATGGGTTTAGACGGGTGCAGACCTAGTTCCTTTCCAATGGAGCAAGGCCTAAAACTTGACACCGCAGAAAATGCCCATCGAGTGGATGCAGGTCAATATCGCAGATTAGTGGGCTGTCTTTTGTACTTACAAGCCACACGTCCGGACATCGCGTATTCAGTGAACCTTTTGAGCCAGTTTGTGGGAGATCCACGCCAACCTCATCTTGATGCAGCTATACGCGTTGTGCGCTATCTCAAATACACTTTGGGCCAAGGAATATTATTACCATCGCTAGGTGGGACAGAACTCGTTGCCTACTGTGATGCCGACTGGATGGGCTGCCCGTTCACTCGACGCTCTCGTACCGGTTACCTACTTACTCTGGGCAACGCTCCTGTGTCCTGGAAATCCAAGAAACAATCCGTGGTTTCTCGTTCATCTGCCGAAGCAGAGTATCGTGCCATGGCTGCTACTGTTAGTGAGGTCTTATGGTTTCGTTGGTTACTTATGGAGTTGCACGCGGTCCAACAGGAACCAACTACATTGTTTTGTGATAATGAATCTGCTCGTCATATTGCTAATAACCCAGTTTTCCATGAACGCACCAAGCATGTTGAGATGGATTGTTATTTTGTTCGTGAACATGTGGAATCCAAAGAAATACACCCGGTGTGCATTCAGTCACATCAACAAGTTGCAGATTTCTTTACCAAACCTCTTGGCGGCCAACACTTGGCTTATTTGCTCGGCAAGTTGAGCATTGCGAACCTACATGCACCAACTTGAGGGGGAGTATTGGAGATAACTATGATTTACCAAGTCTTCCTCATTATTTGCTAAGTTGTTAAGATATACTACCTATTTTCTAGTTATCCCTACTTTGTAGAATTGGTAGTTATTTTCTAGTCTCTATTTAATGTTGATGGTGGTTGTATTTTTTGATCATCAAAAATAAAACCTTCTTTTGTAGTTCAACCTAAACTTGTCTCTCTGTACCGTTTCTTCATTAACATCTTATAAAAAGTAAGAAATAAACATATTCTAAAGAGAATACTATTACTTAACTTTTGTAGTCAATGCGCAATCGACTGTATTGGCCTTCATAGATTTCTCTCTATACTTTTAACATTTAAACTTACCTCTTATAGATGGAATCACAAATACACATAATGTGTTAAGTATCATATTCAAGATCATCTAGCAATAGAAGATCAAAAGCAAAAGAGCGGACCCAAAGGTTCATATATTTGCACCATGCATCCGGCCATTTGCATCTTATTTGTTACATTTACAATATTTCATGATTTATGAAGGGCAATTCACTACTAAAATCAATAAATGAACTATGTATGGTTACACTAAAGAGAATTTACGCCATGGTGCTAAGGGAATGTGACGTTTTATTTAACGGTGAGGATTTAAATCTTATCGTAAACAAATGTCCTAGTTTAAGATTATATTAGTGAGTGTTTGAATTCGCTGTTACAAAATATATATGGTTCTATAATTTACTGTCATCTAATAGATATATTTGTAGTGAATTATATTTCTTATGGTAAGTGTATTTAAGAGTAAACAATTTATATTTCATCTTTAATATTGGTTATACTATTAAGACATCCATGGATAACCTTTAATATTTTGGAAAGGAGAAAGTACAATTTATAGGACACAGCTACGTGATTAGGTTTGTTAATAATTGGATTTGATAAGGGTGTTTTTGGGAGTCAAATGATTATGTAAAGTGATAATAAAGTACGGAAATTCTGCACACACCGTGCATTTTTTAGGGTATACCACCTCAAACGGTCACGGTTAGGGCAAACCGTAACCTTTAGGTCGGGTGTAGGACCTTGCGGTCACGGTGAGGTCTAACCGTGACGTTAGGTACTCGGGATCATTGTAATTATTGGGTGTGTAATTAATGTGTAATTAATGGGGTGACAATTAGGGTTTTGGATGTGTATATGTCACGGTTTGGCCAAACCGTGACATTTTGTACATATTTTTTAAATTTTTTTAATTTTGTTTTTATTTTTATTTTATCAAAACGGTTAATCTAATCGTAACATATGAGTTTGTGTTTTGTGTTTATTATTAATTTATCATATTACAAGTAATTTTTTTATTTTTATTTTAGTAACTAATGATCTCATGTCATACAACGACTGAAATGCACCTTGATTACAAATGTGTGTCATGATCTTGATTGAAGTAGTGAAAGCTGCAGTGATAATGATGTATATATAGGTCATAGGTGTATGTATGTGTATGTATGAGAGTGGGAAATGTGCCTACGGTTATGGAGTTACTATCATTTAGGGCTGTTCATGAGCCGAGCCGAGCCGAGCCAGGGTTAGCTCGGACTCGGCTCGAATTATAAACCGAGCCAGCTCGGCTCGGCTCGGATTTACAACCGAGCTAAAAAGTAGAGCTCGAACTCGGCTTGGTTTTAAACCGAGCTGGCTCGGCTCGGTTTTGTTTGGCTCGGTTTTAAAAGAAAATTTAATACACCTCTCTCAAGATATATCTGACCCAAATCGAAGATTCGTAGGTAGGCAAGCACCGAACTTGTTGACTCGTCGTCGGCTAACTTGTCGACGATTGAGGGCTAGGCAAGCAAGCGGCGGCCGAGGGCGTAGCTGAGTGGTGACCGCGTGAGACCGGTGAGTAGGTGAGTGGTGACTGCCGTGGGCGACTGGCCGACCAGGCGCTGGGCGGTGGCCGGTGGGGAGGGAGTGATGGTTGGCTGCTCGAGGGAGAGTGGGACTGTGGGAGACGGGAGTGGAGTTAGGGTTTTCAAACTTTAATTTCAACAGACTGTGGAATGTGGATATACTTACGTTTTTAGCATTTGAGTTTTTGAGGTTTTAAATTTTGATTAGGTTAGTGCTATTAT
>JABSNV010000917.1:0-112500 GCA_024085815.1 Flaveria linearis | reverse complement strand
ACGGTGTCACACGCGCTCATCAGGGCCAGGTCCCTGTCTGTGACAATAACGCGGGGCTCTACACACCCATCGAGCATATTTCTGATCCGCTCCAGTACCCATGTGAAGTTTTTCTGCCGTTCCCTCGATATAAATGCATGCGCAATACAAAACGACTTCGACGTCGACGTAACGTCAATAACCTGAACAAATGGAATGTTGTACATGTTGGTCTTGTACGTCGTGTCTATCAATATCACGTGTGGGAATGCGCGCCACATTTTATACGAAGTAGGATGACAAAAGAAAACATCTTCCACGGCCTTAGTAGTTGCATTCGTTCGTGTTTCATACACGAACTCTTTAGATTGTAGCAGGTTTTCAAGTTCCTGCATTGGTGTCATGCCTTTTCTCCCCTCAGCCCTAAACTTCGACGCCAGATTGTATATGTCTTGAACAACACAGACGCTGTGGGGAAAGTGCTCCCTTACGGCTGAATGGATATGTCATGGCCGCACGTGTTGACTGTGTAACTTCTCGACAGATCAATTTCTTCAGCAGTCATCTTCCTAAGATGCGCGTGGCCCTCCTCGTACACAACAGGATCGTGGTTATGCGTCTCGTTTCTTACCTCTAACATCCAACTGTCACTCTTTCCTACGTACTTCCCTACGAGTTTAAAGGGACATCCCTTCTTTATGCTCCCAGTACGTCTACTTGTGCCAGTGAATTTAGGTTCACCACTACGATTGCATAATAGTTCCACATCCTTTTTTTGTCACCGACCCACCACAATGACGCACCCATGCTCGCGTCCTCTCATTTTAGCCCAGCTCTCCAAGTCCTCACGAGAATCAAAATACTGAAAAAATGATAAAGCTAGACATAAAAAACAATATATAAAACAAATAAAAATAAAATAAACAAAAGAATAAAAACTCTTCGTACTTTATCGGTTTTATAAGAAACCGTAGTCTTTCGAATCCGATCCTCATCCTCATCATGCTCCGCGGTGTCCCCATGGTTTTCTTTGAGGTGAACCGAACCGTCACTCTCATCTGTGTCATTCCCATTAAAAGTATCCGACACATGTGTAATTTCTAGTTCTGACTGGTACGGGGGATGTCCGTAATCCAGCTCTGTTTGTGAGTGGTACGTGTTCGGGGCATGCCCGTAAAAATTACAAGGGAAATATCTGTACCCTTCACCGTAACCTGTCTGTCCAAATAAAGAGTTGTACGCTTCTTGAGCAAATGTGTTCGACGGGTTGGTTTCCTCCTCCCCCACGGAGGGTGACTCCCGTATACGTAATATTCCTATAAGAGATAATGGTTAGATATTTCAAATAATAAGTTATAATAAAACATATACTAGTTCAACCTGGTTCGAATCTTCGATATGTGGCACCTCATTCAAATCTGGAAGCTTTGGCTTTTGATAATGATCTCCCGAACCCAACATTGTTTTCAAATTAACGTGTTTTTTGGAATGACGAAGGCTGAAAAACTCGAGTGTTGGATAAATGAAAGCTCAAATGAAAAAAATTCGAATGAGATGGTTCGATGCGGAGTGTTGAAAGAGGAAAGGTATTTAAGGTGAAAATCTGGTGCACAAACCGTCACGGTTTGGCCTCCACGTGACGATTCGTAGCACGATTCCCAGCCTTCTGTCAAAATTACGTCTACCTCGTACCTTAAACTGAGACCTTGTACCCTAGAGGTCACGGTTAGGCCAAACCGTGACGGTTTGGTGACCGCTTTTCAACTTTATCAGGTCATTTTGTCTTGTTGTCACGAGGTCACGGGTAGTACCAGCCTAAACCGTGACAGCAAGGCCTTGCGGTCACGGTTAGGGGCCAAAATGTGACCGCAAGCCCTAACCGTGACCGTTTGAACCGGCCTACCACCAAAAACACCCAAAGTGTCCCCAGCACCACCCAATAAAGTACGGTGTATAGGTGTCCATGGTAAAGGAAGGGTGTGGTAGTTAACAATATCTGTCCAACTCTTAATTATTGGTCAACTTTTCTATTTTACAATATTTTTTATAATTATTTTTCATACAACTAAAATTATAAATACCAAAGATAGTTAACCTAACTAGTTAAGATAAGATACCCATGAGTTCAAGTCTCACTCTGAGTAAAAAATGTTTAGTGTTAAGCCAGGGGTTTTTCTCTGCAATGAGTTTCCTACTGAGGGGGTTGAGGGTGCGGTATTGCGGTCCCGGATGGGAAATGAATAGATAGGCCCGATTAAAATAACATATATATTTCAAAAAATGATCGTATATTTATCGTTAAAAAAAACTAAAACTATGAACTACTATTCTTTCGTGACAAACTCAATATGTGGTTAAGCTTTCTCCTTTATTTATAAGACATACCCTACATAGTACATATCATCAAGAAAATGTTGACTTTTATAGTTTGTTTTATTGTTATTTAAAATGTTATATAATAATTTATGTAAATTAATAACGTGAGTTAATTTTAAAATAATCTTTTTAACTGTTAGCCACTTAGCTTATTATCAATTGATGATACTTCATATCTCCCAATAATCATTCATGGCCAAAATTCTAACACGTGAATAGTCAATTTTCATAAAATAAACATTGAAAAGTCAAATCCAATAAATAACATTGTTGAATAATTGACCTTTTGAGAGTTTACTTTGGATAATTGACTCTTCATAAGTTCATTTCGAGGATATTCCGTATTTCCATAATATCCCTCCTTCCCGTTTTAGTCAAAAGTGCTAGAAATACACACATATATCCTTCCTTCACACACACAAACATAATCATTCTCGCGATTATCAGAATTCTTAACATTTATGTAATTCTTAGGAAATCCTTAACATGCTTGTGATTCTTAGCTAACACTAACGTGTGTGTGTATATATATATGTGTGTGCGTCTGTGTGTTGTATTGAGACATGTGAAGATATCTTAATAGATTCAAATTTGTCTTTGGAATAGAAGATCTAAAGAATTTTCAAACTTGCCGAGGATCTTCTTATGAGGATCACGTGTCAGACTTGTTATTACAAAAGATTTGCAAAATTTAAGTCAATAGCACAAAGGAATCACGGGCTCTCTTCCATTTTGTAAATCTATAAGTTACAGATCTATCCATAACCTATTGTCACCCCAAGTTAGTGATGCAAAGTCGTTGAAACGTTATGTTGTATCGAGAACCATATGTGACTATTTGATCATAGAAACTAAGAGTCATCAAGAACAATATTGTCAGGAGTCATTTACCAACTTATACATATCAATAAGTGTTATGAAAAACATTAAAAATACCTTTTGGAAAATATAGTGATGAGTCTTGAATTAACATATATAGACGTTTGTTTCTATGGTGCAATTTGTTCAATTAGTAACTTTATGCTGCAATTCGTTTAATTAGTAACTTTAACTATGTCAGATACACTTAAAACTAACTAATGGTTTGGATGCCGAACAGAGAAGATATTTTAGACGTAGGGTAGTAAAATTACAACTCGGACCCGGACCCGACCAGCATAACCGCAAACAACATCCGGAATGAAAAATATGATTAATGCTCGACACGACACGTGTCTTACATCCAGGGATTTTTAATTATCACCAATCCCGACCATTGATCGAACACACGATCGATCGCATGAGGGATAGGACCTAATGGTATAACAAACACCGACCACCCCCACCGTCATACATGATACCGACACATGCATCATGGAACACTATAAATACGAGGTAAGGAGAATGGTTTTCTTATGCACAAATACAAACGCTAAACTCTTTCTATTTTTCTCCCAACCTCTTACTTATATTTTTCTGTTACTTATTCTCACGTCGGAGGTTGTTACTACAAGACTTCCCCCTCTGTAACGTCATACCAGTGTTGTCTAATTGTGTGTAGGTTTGAATAGACGGAGGTGGATCGAAATTCAGTCGAAGCAGATCTAGTCCGATTGGAGTTGGTATTTACAGAAAACATTATTTTATAAACTTAGATATTTAGTTTTAAAACTTGACAGTAATTATGTTTATATCAGAAGCATCACATCGTAAAAGAAAATGAAATTTTGTTTTATAAAAGATAAAAGAAGAGTATATTAGTTCGAAGTAGATTGGTTGAAAGGGGCTTGTCTAGAGTAGACGAAAACCGGTGAGGGGTCGTATGACTATGAAAATGCAAGGGCAACTACAATTAAAACAACCGCTGACCACCGGATCCAATCTCCTCAATTTGTTGAACCAATCACAATTCAGATGTCTCAATTTCAACTGCCCTTACCCTTCTGGTCTTCTGGAAGCTCTTTCTACTTCATACCTAACCACTTTTATGATATACCTAACTTTAAATTTGGTAAACTTGAAAAAAAAACATGTATCGGGTGTTTGATTTGACTCTCATTTTTCACAAAAGATGGGGAGAGCCCATATCACATTACAATATGATGTATCTAGTTTTACTTTACATTTTGTGTAGAAAGTTGTTTCTTATGGCTTGAACCTATGAATATAAGATTACAAAATGATAACCTTACGAGTTGATTGAAGACCCGCCCTACTCAAGAAAGACCACTTAGATAAAGCCCCAATGTATGTATGGCAAACCAAAAATAATAATACATTTTAATATTTTATGATTTAGAATAAAAGTGTATGTATGGTGTTAAGAACTCAATCCGGTCTTGCTTAGTACGCCCGTTAGAGCATTCACAGTAAATTGCCTATTTTTATTCATATGATTACAATAAAAATCATCATTTTTTCTCTTTTTTTTAATTAAATAATATTGTTTATACCCTTATCATTATTTTCTACTCTTTCCTTCACTCACAATCATTTTAAAAAATATTAAAAATTTTATATGAATTGAAAAATAACTTACCAAATATACTGATGAATAGTAACATTTTCTCTCTACTTCACTCACAACTACTCAAAACCATTCCATATAATATAGAAAACACACTTATATACTTTTAAGAACTTCGCTATGAATGCTCTTAAAGTACTAAATTATAGTTAAAGTAAACTAAAAACCAATTAAAACTTTAACGTATCTCAAAAAAACAGGGAGCTCTATTCTTAAAACAATTTCGCCCCTGTCATTCAATTGAACAGTGTGTTTGGGTTCATGGTGCTTCCTAGGATACGACTAAACGGGAAACCATCATGACCCTTGAATCAAAAAAGACAGACCGTTGCAAGTATTTGAACCAACCAAATGTTACAAACCAATGTTATGTTTCTTTTTGTGCAAGACTTAACCTTAAAAATACATTGTTTTTTTAATTTATTTTAAACATGTTCCCAGAAGCACACATAACCAAACCTAAGTTAATTTGCCAAAAGTTGACCTGCATAAAACCAAAAAAACATGACCTGCAAAAGACTTTAAAAGAAAAGCAATAGCCATGTGCCATGTGCTATGTTCCCAATATCCCACACCCTGCTAAAACAGCCTGTATACTTTACTCATCAATGATTCCATGATCATAGACAAATATGATGCAAGCCCCAAAGACATGTAACCATTGTACTTTGCCCTAAAAACACACAAAAAAGGCCCCTACCTTATCAACCAAATGGCAATATCAAAGTTACTGAAAACCGCAAACTATACTTCAACTCAACTTCTAAATAGGTGGGGCACCAATGACAGTCGTGATCAAAGGGTTTGTGGTCTAGCAGTATTAAAGTGTGTTGAAAAGTTGTTTGTCCCCATGAGGTTGAGGATTCAAGTCTTAAGGTGAAAAAATGTAGATTTAATATTCTATTGGAAAGTTATCTCTCCATATAAGATCAATGGTTCAAGTCCCATTATAAACAAAATGCTTAAATTTCATACTAGGATTATGGAGGTATGAAGTAGGTGTTCTAGAAAAGAACAATGATAGCACGAGACACTAAATCAAACCATCAAGACTTTTATTTTTGTGATTGAGAAAACCTGCTAACAGTAAACTCACAAGACCCATAAATAATGTGCTAACAACGGGATAAGGTAAATCGTAGCTTATGTTAAGCATACGAACCGATGACCAATCTTAGGCAAAGGGCGTCGTTACAACTTCAGTGAGGGTGCCACTGTAGTTTTGTTGCAGTCGTACATCACCCCACAAGCCGCCCCTGCGGTTTCGATGAGGGGGGGGGGGGGGTTGGTGATTGTTTGCTAAGGTTTGACACGATGTCATGTGTTGAGTGTAGTGTGAAACAATGTATCAAGAAATATGATGTAAGGTGGTTGCCAAGAGGCGAGTACCACACTTTTCATCGGCAAGGGAAAGACGGTGTGACACGTTCTTCCTTATATAGATTGTAGTTTCCAATCCACATTACTTTTCTCAACGGCTCCTAAATCCATTTAATCTATCTACTATAAGAATTTAACCATTGACTTCTAAAGGATGAAACAACTAGTATACACTCGAGTACCATTGGACCAAATGCCAGTTGGTTTGTTGTAAAACTCGGCCTAGGCGGCTTTTCATCAACTCGGTCAACATTACTCGGAATAGGTCCAACTCGGCCCTACTTGGCCCTACTCGGCCCTACTTGGTCCAACTAAGCCCTACTCGGTCCAACTCGGCCAACTCGGTCCAACTCGGATTTTCACTATTTTTCCATCGATTTTCGCTGTTTTTCACCGATTTTTATTGGATTTTTATAGTTTTTTTATTAATATACATTAGAAGATAACAATCAAATGATTACTACGTCTGTACTATTAAATAATTGATATTACGTTTTGAAATATTTTTGTATGTGAACACGTATGTTTTTTTTATTTATATTGATATTCACGTATTTTTTTATAAATACTAGTAAGTTTGTGATATTTAACATATTTATAATTTTTGAAAAACTAATTTTTTTTTATAATTTATCACGTCCGAGTACTCTCCGAGTACTCATCGCTTAGGCCGAGTACTCGTAACTCCTCACTCAACCGACCTAGTAACGCCTAGCGAGTTTTGCAACCATGAATTATGATGTACTATGTTTTTGCAACTTTCTCGACTTTAATAACATTTTAGAGTAGTTCTTTTAGTTGTCTTGACTTGAGTAATAAACATATACTTCACATATAAAAGTATCCTTTGTATACAATACTCCTATGTTATTTAAGTTGCACTTAAATAATTACTTAAATATAAAGAGTTAAATCCTCTAATTTCACAAAGAACTTGTAATTAGCGAAAAATTGAAAAAGGGCCCTCAAATGATAGAATTGAGCCTCAAAGTCGACCTTTATGTAATTATTTTGACCCATCTTGATCAACAATTATACAATGATACATTTTAAATTAAGATGAATAATACTAAGTCATTATTGGTTGAGTGTGATATGTGTCGCTCATTTATTAGACCAACATTTTTTTGATCTTTTCTTATTTTTAAAGGTAGAACAAAGTACTGGGAGCCTAATCATTAAAAGGGGGCGTTGGCCTAGTTGTAAATCATGCGCTTTCTACCCCTTCTACATGGGTTCGATCCGTTCGACCCTCAATTGTTAATTTTTCTTTAAAAGTTGTTAATTTTAGTACACATACCGTTTTTTATTCACGTTAAGCATTTACGATTCCATTTATATATTGTGAGAAATCAATGTGCTGCTGTCGCGTAGCGTCGGTGTAACTCTAGTTATAATTACTTTAAAATATTCAAGAAGAGGCCAAAATAGAAAGCAGCGTCACCCAGAAAACTCAATAATAGATTTAGAGAGAGGGCAGTTAAATGATATTTGTATTTGGGCCCATTTCAGACCTGGTTCCAGTCTGGACCAATGAGTCGGTCTCTTGGACCATTTCCATTATGATGGAGTCAGCATTGAATTTAACTTCCCATTGTCCTTTTATCAATTGTCATACACACACATATATATCATCCGTATATGTACCACATAACATGTACGTAAATGCATAGGTATAACGTATGTATACACGCTGTGTTTTCGCAGATTAGTATGTTGCTCTTCTCACTTACAGTTCATTTACACAGAACAACGATAAGTGAATATGCGTATGTCTGGTATGTTGGATGTGTGGGGGTGCAAAACGAGCTGAACTGAATGAGAGCTCAAATTGATTCTATAGCTTAAGATGCAGGCTTGAATTCGAATAGCTATAAATGCTAATTTAAATCATGCTTAATTAAGCAAAGTTCAAATAATATTGTCAGAACTAGCCATTCTACGAAAACATAATGCATTGGACTCAAAATTCTTATATAAGCTCAATCTCAGCGTGTTACACATTTTGAGCTCAAACTTAAGAAAAGCATGTTTCAAGTTCGAGATCAAATACTCGGAGAAGATTTTGATCCATTTGGAGTAATGGACGTCCGTTTAAAAAAATTGTTATGAACCCAAGTAGTATTGGAATAGATATTTTGCCAAACCTGATTCCTCTTCTCATTGATTAGTCAATATATAAACATACAATGTTACGTTTGACACCCTGAACAATATACACAATACAATACTATCTAATATACCCCCTCAGTCGAAGGAGGAGGATCACGAATACTAAGACTGGATCGAAAATCATTGAAGAGAACTCTAGGGAGACCTTTGGTGAAGATGTCTGCTATCTAATAGCGTGATGGAACATGCAAAACACGGACTTGGCCTCGTTGCACTTTCTCACGAACAAAATGAATGTCAATTTCTATATGTTTTGTTCGCTGATGCTGGATGGGATTGGAAGACATATAAATAGCGCTGATGTTGTCACAATACACAAGTGAAGTACGAGTAGGAGGACGGACAAGTTCCAATAAGAGATTGCGCAACCAACATAGCTCAGCAACAACATTCGCTACACCTCTGTATTCAGCTTCTGCACTAGACCTGGAAATAGTTGTTTGTCTTTTTGAGGACCAAGATAACAGATTGTCCCCTAAAAAGACACAATAACCTGATGTGGATCGTCTAGTATCTGGACAACCGGCCCAATTAGCATCTGTGTAGGATACTAATGATGAAACAGAACCACCTTTCATATTCAAACCCATGCTAAGTGTGCCCTTGACATATCTCAGAATGCGTTTTAAAGCATTAAAATGTGTAACGGTAGGCGCATGCATATGCATACAGACTTGCTGAACGGCCTAAGAAATATCAGGTCGGGTAAAAGTCAAATACTGCAATGCCCCGGCTAAACGACGAAACAACGTTGGATCATGAAAAGGAGTACCGGAGTTAACTGTCAATTTACCCGATGCATCAACAGCGAATGATCACATGTCCGTGGCGATGTATCAACAGCGAATGATCAACAACGTATAATAATAAATAAGCTGTGTCATGCCCGTGGCGATAGATAAATAGCGAATGATGACATGTGCTATGAGTAAACCCCAGTATCGTGACGAAATCAGTAAATCTTTGGTACCACGCTCGGGGTGCCTGCTTAAGTCCATAAAGAAACTTCTGTAAACGACAAACAAAATCCGAAAAGGAAGGATGCTTAAAACCTGCTGGTTGGTTCATGTAAACAGTTTCAGTCAAATGACCATGAAGAAAAGCATTCTTCACGTTAGCTAAAGCAATACTGAGAACTGTACGTATAGTAGCAGGTTTGACAACGGGACTAAAAGTCTCGTGACAGTCCACACCAACCTGTTGAGATCTACCATCACCAACCAATCGTGCCTTATAGCGCTCCAAAGACCCATCAGCTTTATGTTTGAAAACCCACATACTACGTATAACATTTACCCCCTGCAGACGAGGTACTAACTCCCATGTCTTATTATCAATAAGTGCTTGAAACTCATCAGTCATGGCACGGGTCCAAGCCGGGCTTTTAAGTGCTTCGAAGGGTGTGTTTGGTATGGGTTCGAGTGTAGTGGAGGGGGTGGTAGTGTTGAGGTTAAAAATGGTTTTAGGTTTGGTAATACCTGCCATGCGACGTGTAGTCATTGTGCGAGAAGGTGGGGGTGGTGGTGGTGGTGGTGGTGGAGGAGGAGAAGAGGGAATGACAGGAGACGGGGAGGAAGTGGCAACGGGTATGGCTGTGGGGTCGTTGGTATGTGGCGTTAAAGAAGGTGATGGGGGAAGTGGCGGTTGGGGTGGTGGATCAGTTGTTGGTGGAGGAATGGGGGTGTTATGAGTGGAAACGGATGGCCAAACAGACGGATGTAGTTCGTCGGATAAATTTGGTGTTGAGTGAAGGAAGTCATAGGACAACGGTTTTGAAGGACTAGATGAGAAAGGGAAGACAGTTTCATCAAAAACAACATGCCTAGACAAGATAATCTTTTGTGAGGAGAGTTCGTAGCATTTGTAACCACGATGGTCGGAAGGATACCCTAGAAACACACACGGAGACTACCTATTTTCTAGTTTATTAATAGAGGTTGATGGAAAGAGAGGGTAACAGAGACAACCGAAAACGCGAAGATGGGAGTAAGAAGGGTGTCGGTTGTAAAGAAGAAAGGTGGGGGAATGATTGTTTTTAGTTTTAGTAGGTAAAATATTAAGTAAATAGGACGCCATTTGCAAAGCATGATGCCAAAAAGAAAGCGGTAAAGAAGCGTGGGTTAATAATGTACGGATGTTGTTAATTGATCTAATTTTACGCTCCGCTGTACCGTTTTGAGACGATGTATATGGGCAAGAAAAACGAAAGACCATGCCATTGGTTGAACAAAATTTATGAAAAGAAATGTTGTTATACTCAGTTCCATTATCACATTGAAAAGCTTTTATTTATCGTTCAAACTGTGTGTTAATATGTTGATGAAATTTTTGGAAAATGGTTAGAACATTAGGCTTATTTATCAAGGGAAAAGTCCATAAGAAATTAGAATAATCATCAAGAAAGAGCACATAATAACGATGACCTCTCGAGCTTTTAACAGGAGAGGTCCACAAATCACTGTGAATAATGTCAAATGGAAAATAAATAACAGATAAAGAATCCTGAAATGGCAGTTTAATATGCTTGCCAAACACGCAAGACTGACAAATACGTTTATGCAAAATCTTAGGAACAGAAATAAAATTTTGTTTATTCAAAACTCTAAGAAGCTCGGAGCCAGGATGTCCTAGACGTGTGTGCCAGAGGTCTTGAGAGAGAGCGGTGAAGGTAGAAGGAGAGATGGACTTGGAAGGCATGGTTAATGGATATAGAGGTCCGGTTCTGTTACATCGGAGGAGTGGAATCCGCGTCTGGAAGTCCTTCACATCAAAACCAAATTTATCAAATTCAATAGTTATATCATTGTCAGTTGTGAGTTGACGAACAGATAACAGGTTTTTAATTATATCAAGTGCATGCAAAACTTGGTTAAGGTGTAGAGGTGGAAGTGGTGGTTGTAAGGTGGTGTTACCCGTGCCATTTACCGGTATTTGAAACCCGTTGCCCACAACTATAGAGTTTCCAGAGCAATTATTAACATAAGAAGAAAGTTTACCTGCCGAGTTGGTCATATGGTTGGTGGCCCCCGTATCCAAGTACCACTGGGAATCCGGATTGAGGGTCATGGTATGCATCGCCTGCTCAATGTTTGTTGGCATGTAAGCTTCACTTGCAGCATATGCTTGCGTAGGGGCAGCCCTTAAGATGCCTGGTCCATGGTTGTTTGGGGGTCTAGCCGAGTGCCTTGATGGTGTAGTCGGGTAGGGACAAGGTGTTATAGGCCAAGGTGACGGTGAGTAAGACCAAGTTGGCCATGATGGATGGTTCGGGTAGGTTGGATAGTTAGGCGAATAGGTGTATCCACCACGTCGTCCCCCACGAGAACGACCTCGGCCACCACGGCGTCTACCACGGCCGCGACCGCGACCATCAAAGAAGCTGTGGGTGGGGTACGGGTGGTTTGGGTTATAGTAGTCAGCAGGTTGGTTAGTGGGTGGGTTAGGATGTGTAGTACGTGTGGATGAGGACGGTTTAATGGTGTTGGTAGTGGCGGTATTGGTGGTGTTTGTGGAGAGAAGAGCAGTGGTGACTTTTTGTTTATCTTTGCGGGATTCTTCAAGGATTAACTTGGATCTTGTTTCATAAAAATCAGGTAATGGATTGGATTGTTGGATGAACATGGCTACACCATCAAAGCTCTCATTTAGACCTGCAATAACCTGTAAAACCAGTTGTTGATTCGTTAGTGGATGACCTACGTTAGCAAGTTGATCGGAAATAACCTTCATAGCCTGACAATAGGCTGTGACATTTGGAAAATCATCCAGTTTGGTGGTTGTAAGCTGGTGTTGCAAGTGAAGAGCTCTTGTATTCTTGTTATCTTGGAAGATGTTGGCAAATGCATCCCAAGCCTGAGCAGCGGTTGAATCTTCAGTCAAAATTGTATCCAACAGATCGGGTGTGATGGTGGCATAGATCCAATTACAAACGATTGCATCAAGTTTTGACCAATCTTTATCTTGGGCAGCGGTCGAGGATGAAGATCCATCCTTGGGTAAGATGTGGGTGATAACATCATGAGCACGACAATGTTTCTTGAATACTTCCTTCCATGTAATGTATTTCCCTTTTTCTAGATCAAGAACAACATTGATATAGTTTTTGATATTAGTGATAGTACATGCAGGGTGAAGTTTTTCTGTGGTGGGAGGTGTTAAGGGTGGCGGGTGTAGACATGGTTGTATAGAATGGAAGAGGAGGAGAATAAACAATGATGATGGTGGTGAGAAGATGTTACCAGCGACCAAGATGTTACCGGCGGCCAAGAACAGAGGGGAAGTAACCGGCGGCCAGGGAGAAGGAAGAAGACAATTAGGGTTTTGTGATGGTTATCAGAGAAGGCTCTGATACCATATTGAAATAGATATTTTGCCAAACTTGATTCCTCTTCTCACTGATTAGTCAATATATAAACATACAATGTTACGTTTGACACCCTGAACAATATACGCAATACAATACTATCTAATAAGTAGCAATGACAAGTTCCAGTGCATAGATAACCAACCTTAACAGGTTACCTTGGTATGCTGGTTAGGTCTTATATGAAAATCATCAAAAATTGAAAATCCATTCTTGATTAAAATGTCCTTGAGGCTCTCTAATCCGAAGGTGGACTCTTTATGCTTTATCCGTTGATGGGAGATTGACTCTTGTCAAAACTGTACTTGGCAGCTCTCCTTTATATTGATTTTCCCTTTTCAAGGCTACTTTGCAGGTAATTGACTCATTGGAAGGAATTCAAATAAGTTTCTTCTGCGGAAAGTCCAACGACAAAACAAGCTTTGTTTAGGTGGCTTGGTCTAGGCTTCTTGCTCCAAACAAGAAGGCGGGTTAGGAATAGGTAGTCTAAGGGCTACAAATTTACCACTTCCTTCGAAATGGCTTTGGAGGTTAAAGTCGGATCATATGTTCTTTTTGGGCTAAAGCGATCAAAGGGATTCATGGCAGTCAAGAAGTTTAGAGAGGATTCCTTACAAAACTCCAGCATAGGGTCCGCGACAATGCATTGCCAAACTGGGCTGACACTTGCAGCCTATAGACTAGATCTTAATTCCCTCGTATCATGCAAAATTTGGTAAATAACTCGAGTCACTCGTTTGGTTGGCCAAATGATCAAGCTGCCAGGCTCTAGCAGAGGTATTCACTGCTGCTAAATTCAAGTTTAAAAAACAAACTTTGTCTAGTGGCTGACCGTATCACCCAACCTGGGTCTGGATATGCTTCTATGTGGAACTAGTAATCACCTCTGTCTACTACTGGTGAGTCTTCTGATCTGCAGAATATCCAAGCTCTGTTGGCTCAATGTCATCTCTCAAATGAGGAAGATAAATGGTCTTGGAACACTGATTCTTATCTAGCTCCTTGCTAGATGGTTTTCATATATTATATCATTCATTGCTTTGCTGTCTAAAAAAAGATAACTAACTTCTGCTTATGATTATCTAATATTTAGGAGCAAATTATCAACTTGATTCTATCACGGGGTATATGTATATAACCAATATACCCTTATTTAATCTATTATTTTCTTAAAGTAATCTAATTTAGTCAAACAATTCACAAATTACAGCATTTGCTATAATCTCAAACTATACAACATCACCAAAAGCTATTACCTCAAAACTTTTTAGCAATGGCTGCTATCCAGGCTCTGTCTTTGTTGCTATATGCATAATTAATGGTAGATGCCAACAAGACGAACCCCGAACTCTTGTCCTTAGAGTTCCCATCTTCATCTCGACTTTTAATCACAGGCAAAACCAGAAGGGAACGCGTACCCTCAGGAAGCATCTGCCAGAGCTCAGATTCTGAAACATTGACCAAATTTGATTGTTTTAAACAAATTAAACATTAAACAACAGCTGCTCATTGAACATTTAACCATTAAATAAACATTCAGAATACCACTAATTATGACAATTTACCTGATCTTTGAGGGAAATAAAGGGTATCTGTCAAATTAAAGAGGCCCACCCGTTGCATTTGTTCTTTAAACCATTCAACTGTTCGGTCTTTCGACAAATCAATGCTTTTGGGTGTATTCCAATAGCCACGTACGCACAGTACATCATTGATTGATATAAGCTAGATCAATAATAAGAGAATTAGCATTTCAAGAATCACACTTGTCTGTCTGTGGTTATAAGTTATTCATCAATGTGTTAACCAATATGGAAGTCGTAGTTCCAAATACCACAGAAATGCTGTTTGTGTTACGCAATAGAGTATACGATCCCCAGGCTAAATCCTCCCTAATTGTATCAGATATATTCGGTGACATCGAGAAGATTTGCTCAGCACCTTCAGGAATGCTTGCTTGAAGCACTGGTCTAGCACCCTGCATTATGTTTAACTCATCTAAGGCATTCAATCCACAGAAACCAATTAAAAAAAAACATTCCATTTCGTTAGCATTTTACCAAAATTACCTAAAATTAACCAATTTGGTATCAAACTTTGAAGTTCAAGTGACCAATTTATCAATAAAGTGAAAGCAAGATTAAAGAAAGTTATGCATTACCTTAAGAAACTGACCAAAATAAGGAAGCATAACAGAGAATGCTGCCAAAGAAAGGCCAAGAACTTCTGTTCTCTGAAAACCCACCATGAATTAAGCAAAATCATCACAAAAATTTAGGGAAAAGGTAAAGATTCTCTTTTTATTCAAGATTGCGAACAAATTTTGGACCATGATTCGTCTAATTCAAAGAGTGTATACTTATTTATAATTTCACACCAACTGTTCGATAAAAATCCTGAGTGATTACATAACTGCAATAGAACACTCACAAGCTGCGCTGGGGTGACGGTGGTTGAATTCAAGCTAACAAAGTGATTCAAAACAAGAAGGGATCCAAAACCATAGCCAATCCATCTGGGTAAATATGATTCATCCAATCCGGGAATCCCTAAAGTGAAGCGAAGAACAGAGAGATTGAGCTGTTGCTGTTGATTTTGAGAGTTGTCGACACCAGAACAGTTTATTTTGGATGATTTTCTTGTGTTCTTGGGAATCTTATAATGGAGATGACTAGATTTGTGGTCATTTTTCGGTGCAAAATTGGAAGAAACAGTGAAGGGAGTAACGAAGAGGGTACATGTGTGGCTCATTTTGAGAGCTGAGTGATAACAATCAAATGCTAGTGCATAATACCAGTCATTACCAGAGGTGCACGTTTCGGTTAAAGTGAAAAAACCGGTTTTGGTTGATAATCGAACCGGTTATTTTGGTCCCAAAAATCAGTTTTTGAATTAATCGATTAGGTTAATAATCGGTAGAGTTATTGAAAAACCTAACCGGTTTGTTCTAATCAAACAGAACCCGTTAACCGGTTTTGGTAAAAAAACAGATTTTTATAATTAATTATAAAAAAATTACTTGTAACGGTTATTAACTGGTTTCGCTGCATTGTAGACAAAATGTTCAATAACTTGTATCTGCTAGTCAACCGAGCATAAGATGGCGGTGTATGTGCATGAAGACTGATGCAGCATCAATATCATCAGCGCCAATGTTCCATTGATTTATCAAGAATTTAACACTGTCTTTTTCATTAATTTATTAGAATAAGTTTGTAGATTTGGCTCATTGAATGTAAATTAACATTTTCTCGCAACTTTTGTTTACGCGTGTCTAATTATGTAACCTGCACTGATGAATTGCTTTGACCAGATCAACAAATCATCTAAATTCGGGATGAAATTACTTATACTTTAAAAGCCATAGAACAAAGCTCTCAAGCTTTGTGTACAAGTAGGTGATGCATACAATGTTTGCTCTTCTTGCTTCTTCATTCTTCTCACTCATCACCTCTAAAACATCTAATTCAGGGGAGTTCAATAGCACCGGGCACCGCCTCTCATGTTCAAATCTTTTAGATTTCGTCTTTCCCTTTCATTTATGCTGCTTCTCTTCTTCTTCTTCGAGTCCAACACCCGAGTCCGCTAGCCATGATGGAATCGGTTGTGGTGAGCTATCTGGATCAGTTGAAGACGTGAACACAAACAAAAAGATGTAGACGCGTTGTTAAGTAAGAGAAATTCCTTTTTAGGTATGTGTCTATTGATTTTGAGCACGTTGTTTGATTTTGGCTCCAATCAGTTGCATCTTCGAATCACTTTTGTTTTCAATTCCACTCTGTTGCCACTATTACCATGGCTGAGTGAACGTAGATGTAGCGATTGGTGGTGGAATCTCATGTTGAACAACTCTTATCTACATCTGATGAGGTTGAACAGAGAGTGTTACGTTTCAATTTAATAAATCACGATTCATCAAGAGGATTTACATTAGAAAGCTATAGTCAAAGCCAGAGAGGAGGTTTCACATGTTAGCCCATAAAATCGAAGTGATGAACACTTCTTTTCTTTCACTGCCATGTTGCTATAATATTTATCATCTACTCAAGAACAACATGTGTAGCTATTTCCAGATAACTAGAACCAATTATAAGATAGATCCATGCCGTTTAATCTTTCAATACCAAATCTCAAAGAATGATGAAAGGTAACCTACCGATTCATGACTTCATAACGTTATGTTACTGGCTTCCTGCTCTGATGATTTATCGCAAATGTTATATTTACTTACTTTCATAATAATCAGAAAATAATGTTACATTACCAAACATATTAGGAAGCGTCTTCCTGTTTAATTTCAACCTTGGTAGGACAAGCAGGTGCTGATGGTTTCTTGAAGGTTCATTACTTAACAAGTCCATTAATTGTTGTCATAAAATTATGCCAATATGGAGAATATATATGTATGATTTCAACTTATCAGTTGCATAACGTAGCGAATGGTCTAAAAGAGGCCCGCAAAATAGAGGCCCGCAAAATAGAGGCCCGCAAAAAAAAGACCCATAACTTAAACATGACATGGTTTATGAATTTAAGATTTGGGTGTTGGTTGTGGTAACAAAGGGCGTACCCGGTGCATGAAGCTCCCGCTTTGCGCAAGGTCCGGGGAGGGGCCGGATCGCGAAGCGATCTGATGTACGCAACCTTTTCTTACACAATTTTGTGCAAGAGGCTGTTTCCACGACTAGAACCCATGACCTCAAGATCACAAAGCAGCAACCTTACCAGTTGCTCCAAGGTCCGCCCTCGGTTGTGGTAACAAAGGATGAAATGCTAATCTTGGTCAAGACTTTAAGTACACCTATCTGCAACTACACGCAACCATTAAGTTTCCATCATTTTTAAATTGAATCTGATCTTATATGAGATCACTTAACAAAGAAATGGCTACCGAATTTGTTTTGTTTTGTTTTTGCACCTAAGTGGAGCAAGTGCTGCAAGGGTACATGAGATATAAGTCTTTATGAATGAGTATGCGTTCTAAATACAATTTAGCTTTCAAGTTATAAAAGTAGGTTTATACCATGCGGCAGAACTGCACGAAGGTTTTTTATGAACTGTTTCTGTTCCTTCAACTTTCCTGTCTAAGCAAATTAAACACACATGCAACAAAGGTTTGAGTAGTGAACATCAAGTCCAACAACAAACTGTCAAATAATGTGCTAACCCGACGCGAAGCGTGGACATCTCTACTAGTTTTGTTCTAATTATGTAAACTGTTATAGTTTCAAGCTAAGTGCATATAACAGCAGTGACAAATACATTAGCAAAAACAAGGCCTCTACGAGACATTGATATCATTATTTGTAAACCTATATACCATTAACATCTAACACAAACCTGCTACTTGAAAAAGGGAGAATGTACTCATGTTATACTATACCGACAACCTCATCATCCGAATCGTCATTACCAACCATCACTCCACCGCCAAGTAAAGTGTTAAAAATCATTTGTTCCCAACCCCTTATACTTGCAGTGAATGAACGGAAACGAGATGGGCTGCTACTTGCTTCACCTTCAGATTTTATAGGGGGACAACAATACTCGGAATCTGGGTAGTATTTCAGTGTACACTTTCCGCTAAGGTCGATTATATCCACATCAAATGCAGGTGAAAGTGGTCGCCCCACAACTTGAACATGGGACACGCTGCAAGAATTCATTCATGCTCAAATTTATGGATTTCAGATGTGAACATATATAACAAGGTGACGAAGAACCTACCATATATAGTATTTTTCATCCATTTCTTGCTTCTGAACCCTACCTAGCAATTCTATCTGTAGCAACCCACCGATACATAGAGCAGGTTGAGGTAGCTTAAACTTTTGCAGGCGGCTTTGCTGTTTACATCAACACCATGATTTGAGGTGTTAAAATGGTAACCTTTTATATGTTTCGCACTGGGTTGAATTGACCCAGCAACAACATTTTTGTTCCGTGAATTATACGGCTGATTAATGTATATCTTCATAACGTTTAAGGAAGATGTTTTTCAAGCGAAAAGTTTTTTCGTACTTTTCGTTCACTGGGTCCGTAAAGGTTGTATGTCAAAGTTCAAAAAGTTTCTTATATCAAAGTTACAAGCTCAGGTGAAATAATGAAGGAAGAAAAATGAGATGATAAAATAGCTGATAAGAATGCAACTCACCTGTGCCATAGGAAATGATGGTGATGTATATGTCCACATAACATTCTCGGAGATAAACCTCAAAAGAGGTGAAGGTTGGTCTTTGATGTTTTTTTCAAATTCATAAGAAGACTTCAGATGTCCCAATCGAAAGCGCACAGCTTTTGCAGAGTAAATAGGAAAACCAAACTGAAAATATGCTGTCAAGCCGAGAAAAATTGTCAATAAATAGGGACAACATAACTTAATTATTGGCAAATTTAGTTAAACTCCAGTTATAACCTTGAAACGGGTGTATGTGGACCTCAGAAACCACACACAAACTGGCACTCAGTTTATATACTAGCGTTTCAGGTATTGTTGGATCAACTTCGCCTTCACTTGACCAATAAGAAGCCCTCTGGTCAACCCTGTCACCTGGTTCTAACGTGTGATGGATGCTTTCTTGAGGATAGTTATCGGTGCTAGATGCAACAATTGCCTCTGATACGCAATCTTTTCTCATAAACGAGGTAAAACCCCTGGCTAAAAGTGCATACACTCTATGCTCTCTTTCCAAACGTAACCATTCCATTGAAGTTGCATGCCTATTTTGTAGAGGCTCTATCTTGTCATTCACTTCAACGACATGAGCAACACTTGATACTTCAGGAGATATTTGAGTGCAAAGTTGTTTAGAAAGCCCATTCATGATGACTGCATCAGAAACATCACCATGTAAGAATTGTTTATATGTTACAATCTTTATAGCTAGTTTAGAAACACCGCTTTTTAAGAATTCTTGATATGTTTCCATGGCCTCTAATTACCTAAAATGAATCAAGATAAAAGATAAACCACATTTATTTTTTCTAAAATAACCATTTTAATAACACAATTATGGGATGTTATATATACTTTGAAGATATAAAGCAAACACTATATCCACACAAAGAACAGTAAAAATGACGCAATCTTGTGAGATCTATATTGATGCAAAGTGTTCAGAACTCACCAAACTGACGCCACGAGCTTGAAACAGCACTGGCGCGAACAAGATCAGTAGGGCTGTCCAAGCACATTAGTATCTTTATGGACATATCAGCTCCAAGCCATTCTATAAAATCATAGTAATCCTCCATAAAATCCAATTGGAGTGATATTTTTGCCAATTCTGCCCAAAATTCCAAATCAATGTCATGTAATTTCATGTATGCATAGAGTTGTACAGAAGATAAATAGATCAAAACAAAATTGCAGAAACTATTCATACATATATTAAAAATAAAAACACTTATAACAAAGCTTGTGGATCACTGGTACGAGGTATCTGTTCATTTATGTTGAATACCAATGATCGATGCAGTGGTAGCGATACTTGAATGCATCTATCGCAATTTTGAAACACAAGCCGGAAATCTATGTACTATAGCTTGATCCAAACAGATTAAACACACATATAATTTAAAAAACAAACAGTAAACACACAATTTGAATTGAAAACATGGTAATTATAGGGTAGAATCTTGCGGATAAGGTGAAAGAGATGAAATCATGGGATCAATTAATTTTTTTGTGTAATTTTAGGGGAACACAATTGGGTGTAGGGAAAACAAGAGATGATGAAATTATACCTTTGGGATGAGAATGCGTAGGGGATGGGAAGAGGGAAACCGTCGGGGGGACGACGGGGATGCGGTGGCGATGCCCGATGGAGCCAGAGCTTTTGTTGGTGGTGATGATGGTGATGGTGATGGTGACGGGAGGAGTGAAGCCGAATAAAATGGGGAAATCAGTTATGTGTTGTCCTCATCCAAACTAATCATCACCTCTTATCACGGCTTCATGAGCCGAGCCGAACAGGACGTACCTTCGCTCGTGTCTGGCTCGTTTTCAAACCGAACCAATCCGATCGGCTCGTTTACAATCGAGCGGAAAATCGAATGAGCATTTTTTGAGCGTTAAATTTTCGAGCGAGCGATAACGAGCGGTTTAATAACTTAAAAATCAGCCACATTTCATTACATAATACTTTCATGAATGACAACACGCTGTGGCTGACGATAAAGCTAGCTAAGCCTGTAGCCGATAATGCGGATAGCATATTGCAGATAACGGTGACGGTGAGAGCGGAAGATGGTCGAAAAAATATATTTTAACGGCTTAGATTTTCACTTTTATATTAAGTGTAGAATTCTTTATTAAGTTGACTGATCAAGTATACATAAATATAATTATATATTTGTATATAATGGGTCAAAACTACTAGAGCACTATGTATAAACTATATATATATATATATATATTAATTCGATCCGAACCGAACCGAAAGGACCTTTGCTCGTGTCTGGCTCGTTTACAAACCGATCCGAGCCGATCGGCTCGCTTACAACCGAGCAAAAATTCGATCGAGCATTTTTCAAGTAAATTCCGAATAAACGTCGAGCGAGCGTCGAGCGCTCGAACAACCCTACTTCTTATTTCATTCAATGGTAAAAAAATATAAAATAATAAATAAATAAATGATGGATGGTAGTATTGTTTTATTATTTTACAAGTCCATATATAATTCTTGTTAGGAAGAGGATATGCTACAAAGGCTATATTTCCTAAAAAGGGCGAGAAGTAATTCTGGCCATTGGATCAACTCATTAAAATAGATCAATGATTCAAAAAAACGCGGTGGCAAAAATGTAAATAAGTGGAAAACTGCTAACAGGCGGATGGGCAAAAAAATAATTTGGCACAATAGTTGTTTGACACAATGGTTGTTTGACACAATGGTTGTTTGACACAATGGTTATTTGACAAAATAGTTGTTTGACACAATGGTTATTTGACACAATGGTTGTTTGACACAATGGTTGTTTGACACAACGGTAATTTAACACAATCGTAGTTTGACACAATGGTAGTTTGACACAACGGTAATTTGAAACAATAGTAATTTGGTATGTTGGCATGTTATTATATTTTGCTATTTGTTGGCATGTTAATATTTGTTGCTATATGTTGCTTTACATTACACAATAGTATTTTGGTAACTTGTTTATCGTCAAAATCAAACGTAAACAAAACTCTTCAAACATGACACAATGAGTATTATGACACAAAGAATATAATGACACAATGAATATAATGACACAATGAGTATATGACATAATAAATCTTATGACACAATGAATCCTATTCTTGAATAGGCATAAAATCAACTGTTGAGCTGTTTGAAACTTGTTTATCCTTAATGCATTAAAGATATAAACTACAACTGCGTATAACGTGACCAGGTTGTTTGCAAAACCCACAATTTCTCAACTTTTTTCCTGCTTGTTCGATGGCTAACTCACGAGCTGACTTCATTCTTTTCGGCCTACCTTTTGTCTTTTGCTTAACAGGTACACTGAATTTTGCTTCATTTCGTTCGCTCCCTCCAGGTAACTCTGCAAAAACACAAATCGTCTTTATTCGTAACCAATTGATTAACAATAATTGTTTTATTCTGACACAATGACAATACAAAAGACACAATGAATCCCCAATCATGACACAATGAACCTTTACAAAAGACACATTATAAGCAGCTTTCATGACACAATGAACCTTCATAAAAGACACATTATAAGCAGCTTTCATGACACAATGAATCCCCAAAACATGACACAATGCACCTTCACAAAGAGATAACACAAAGATAGATTTTGACACAATCATGCTTGCTTGACACAATGAACCTCTAAACCTGACACAATCATGCTTGCTTGACACAATGAACCTCTAAACCTCTAAACCTGACACAATGAACCTCTAAACCTGACACAATCAGTTTGATAATGTCCAGAGTAATCTAACAGTATAGACACAATGACGATACAAAAGACACAATGATGATATCTATGACACAATGATGATACCTATGACACAATGATGATGTCAATCAATAACAAAATTCACAGAAATCATACAGTATAGACACAACGATGATCAAAACGATAAAATTACGGTGTGAAAATTAACATACTATTTCAATTACAGTATATAATCGTCCTCATACGTACCAAACTGATCATCTCTCGTCGACATCGCTGAACTAATTGATGTAAAGCAATCTTCAACGATTGAAATTGAAAATTCGATTGTTTGAATCTTCAACGATTGATCAATTGAAAATTTCAACGATTCGATTGTTTGAACCTTCAACGATAAATTGAAAGTTCTGTTGAAAACCTCAATCGTACAGAAACAGTCGATATATGGCACACCTTCATCTTAATAAATTACACTTCCTAAAATACCTCTCCTTCTATTTTTAAAAATATGCCACATGTCATTCCATGATTGCTTCTTACACTTTTTACATAATATTGACTTTGTATTTGAACCGGTCACTTCTTGTTATTGTAAGATTCTATGTGCCCAAGACACTTAGAATATTGATGTGGTTAGTACGTTATGATCCAAGTCGGGTTATACCCAATAACAAGCTTAGCAAACACCAATTAATATTTAATTGATGATATGATCATGCAATTAAATATTTACACCAATTTAGAAAAATAGGTTTTCTAAATAAGTTGCATATGAGATGGAACAATTTATTAGGATATTTTGTTCAATAATATTATTTGAAGTGTTATTTAAATTAGTTGTATAACACCAAATAATAATGAGAGTATACTACTTATACAATTAAATGGTTAATTGCATAAACTAGTTACAAGACTAGACAATATATGTGTATGTTAGTATTTGACATTTATAAAATATAACCACCTATTTTATAAATACAAAATACTAATAAAAAGGAGAATGGAATTAATTTGGTCATGGAACCGTATGACATGCATGTGCATGTTATTGTTTTTGTGTCTTGAGAAGAACACTTAAAAACATTCTTGTCCCCACTACCAAATGATTCTCTTGAACATTACAATTGACTAGTCTTGGGTTCAAAAATATGCTCCACTAAATAGCATAAATAAAACTCTCATTCATGATTCATCTTTACATGCAAATAACACACACAAACACCAAAACTCTCCCAAGAGAGCTACGGCCAGCAGCAAGAAAATTTCAGGGTTTTCAAGTGCTATTTTGTGTATTCTTGGTGATTTCTTCCTAACAAGAAGGTGGTTTGCAAAGTAGCTTGGGGTATAGACACTTGAGGACCTCTACACTTGAGTTCTTAGCCATTTGAAGCATCTCAAATCTCTTTCATCTTGGTCGATTTTCTGCTGGAGAAAGGTATCAAATCACAGCTTCATATGGCTGTGATTTTATGTACATTTGTGTATGTTCATAGCTTGTCCATTCACATATTTAAGATCCTATTGTTTTGGGTTTTGTTTTCATCTTAAAACTACATTTAGAACACAAAATTTTCAGATTATAAACATGTTATAATCCTTTACATCCGCTGCGTTTTCTGAAAGTTTAAAAGGTTAAACTATGTTTTAGTGTTCTAACAAACCCAACAATGGCATCAAGAGCCGGTTATGTGGATGACTTGCTTGTTTTATCTTTTGAAATTGGTTTTAAAAGATGTTATTAGACTGTTGTAGGCTGTTTTTGAGCTGGAATATCATGTCTTGTTGAAACCCCAACTTTCAAGGTTATATTACACATGCTTGTGATTAAACCTTGAAAGATATGTATGTTGATATATTGATTGTTTGGACAATATTTAAAACCAAAAATTTCAGTTTATGTTGGCTGAAATTTAAAGGTTTTAAGTGGGGTTTCATTATATATTTTGATGATTTGATCATTAGATGTTTTAGTGCATAACCTAGCCATTGACCTTGTGATTGTTTGGATATTTATGATGGTTGTATTCATTCATTCAATTGGGTTGTATTATATGTTATTTGTACTTTGTTTCAAATGTAATTTATTTATTATTGGGTTGTAATAAATAGATTAGGTGTATTTTCATTTTACTAGATATCTTGTACTAGGACTTTATATCTTGTAATATGAAGACATACACATTGGAAGCACAAAAGAGAAGACACAAGAAACATGGAGCATTTGGATGCGGTTTCTAGTGGGAGGTTCTTAGAACTTTTATGATGTGTTTGAACCTTAGAAAGACCAAATGACAACACTTGTGATGGCAAACAAGTGTTGTTAACATAAGGGCTATGGTTATGCACATATGATTGTTAATGTTTATGCTTGTTTAAATGTTTGTTGTTTGTTTGAATGGTTGATATTTTGACATGAATAACAAACTCATTAACATCTTAACAAGCTGAAAATTGATGGTTCTAAAAGTTTATATAAGGTTATTAAAATGGTTTAATGATTTTAAAAGATTAAAATAGGTTTTAATCAAAGAACCATAGGGTACCTTGTATTTGAAAGCATGCAAATACAAGTACATAGAGTTTTCTAAACTAGAATTATGAAACCTCTAAACATTTAACAAACAAGTTAAACACCATCCTTTTACACAACACTTAGGTTACTTGCAAACTCCTAGTGGGATAAAGGTCACCTAACCACTTTGAGGGAACTTGTAACTTGAGGTGAGAATACCATACTTGTGGGATAAAGGTCACCTAACCACTTATATAGTAAACTCACACGTGTGTGTAAGTAGGACGACTTGATTTGTAAAATATATTGAATGGATCACCTAAAATATGTTTTATAAAAGGTGTTGATGGGATAAACATGCCGTGATAAACATATGATGTTTAAACGATCCCATACCTCTAGAAGTTGCAAATGGTTGCAATCGTCAAACGTTGACCACCTTATTAATTTAAATCGTGGGATAAAGGTCACCTAACCACAATTTAAATGTAATGTTGGGTTCTAGATTTTAATATAAAATTGACCTTAAAAGGCATTAATTATTAAAATTAGCAATATCGAAAATACTAAAATTGATCTTTGTTAAATTTTGTAGATGGCCACCAATAATGAAAATCACGATAACTCATCCGCGTCAAACCAATCACTCCGAGCGATCCTCCAAAAGGAACGTCTAAATCATAACAACTTTATTGATTGGTATCGAAACTTGAGAATTGTTCTCAAGCAAGAGAGAAGATCATATATTTTAGACGACCCTATCCCCGATCAACCTAGCGAGGATGATGAGGAGGCCTTTAACGATTGGCTGAAATACACTGAGGACTCCGTTCAAGTGTCTTGTCTCATGCTAGCGAGCATGACTCCGGATCTCCAAAAGGAGTATGAACATCACGGAGCTTACGACATGATAACCCAGCTGAAGGAAACGTTCCAACAGCAAGCAAGGGTTGAGCGCTACGAAACGGTTCGAGCACTCCATGCATGTCGTATGGACGACAACCAATCTGTTTCATCTTATGTACTTAAGATGAAAAGTCATATTGACCGCCTCGAGAGGCTAAATTGTCCCGTCTCAAAGGAGTTAGCCACGGATTTGATCCTAAATGGCCTAACCAAGAAGTTCGAGACATTCGTGTTGAACTACAACATGAATGCATGGGACAAAAGCATTGGTGAGCTTCACTCAATGCTTAAAACGGCCGAGGCGGCCATGGGTAAAAGGGTTTTACCCGTTCTCACCATCAATGAAGGTGTGAACAATAAGAGGCCTCATCCTGCACCTAAGGCAAAGGTTGCCAAGGGTAAGGGACCCGTTAAGGGAAAGGGGAAAGGGGTGGTAAGGGTACCACCCAAACCACAGGAGAAGAAACAAAAGGTTGCTACTAATGACCCATGCTTCAAGTGTGGGGAGATAGGACATTGGGCAAGGAATTGTCCTGTCCATCTCCAAGAGTTGAAAGCAAAGAGGGATGCCGGGCAGACCTCAGGTACAATATACATGATTCATATTGATCTTAATGTTACATCTTCTAACACATGGGTATTGGATACCGGATGTGGAACTCACATTTGCAATTTGTTGCAGGGGTTCACAAGAAATAGGGACTTCAAACAAGGGGATGTTAGCCTCTTCATGGGCAATGGAACTAAAGTTTTAGTAGAAGCTCGTAGGGACTACATCCTAAGACTTCCAAGTGGTTTGGAAGTTATTTTGAAGAATGTTTTGTATGCTCCTAGTTTGACTAGGAACATTATTTCTGTATCCCAATTAAGACAATATGATTATGTATTATCCTTTATTGAAAATGATATTCATGTTTCTTTAAATGGTATGTTCTATTTTAAAGCTATTCCCATTAATGGTATTTATGAATTGGTTCATGAAAAAACTTTAAATAGTTCATTGTACCAAACTAACACCAAGAAACTCAAGTTGGACTTGAGTGATACCTATCTTTGGCATTGTCGTCTTGGTCATATAAACAAGAAACGTTTACAAACACTTCAAAAGAATGGTCTTTTACAAACAAATGAATGTGATTCATTTGATGTTTGTGAATCTTGTTTACAAGGTAAGATGACTAAGGCACCCTTTAGTGGAACTACCGAAAGGGCAAAAGATTTATTAGGAATCATACATTCGGATGTATGTGGTCCTTTTAAACCAATGTCTAGGAATGGTGAAAGATACTTCATTACCTTTACCGATGATTATAGTCGCTATGGGTATGTGTACTTATTAAGGCACAAAGATGAAGCTTTTGAAATGTTCAAAATCTTCAAGAATGAAGTAGAAAATCAACTCAATAAGTCAATTAAAGTTCTTCGTACCGATAGAGGAGGTGAATACCTTAGTGATGCTTTTCAAGATCATCTTAGGAGTTGTGGGATTGTCTCACAACTCACTCCACCTGGAACACCACAACATAATGGTGTGTCTGAGAGGAGGAATCGAACCTTATTGGATATGGTCCGATCTATGATGGCTAGAAGCACATTACCTCTATCATTTTGGGGTTTCGCTTTGCTCTCCGCGGCTCGTATTCTAAATATGGCCCCAACCAAAAAGGTGGAAAGGACACCTTTTGAGATATGGCATGGAAGAGTTCCATCCCTATCATACTTAAGGGTTTGGGGATGTGAGGCTTATGTTAAGACTCCCACCCCAAACAAATTGGAAGTCCGATCTACCAAGTGTATCTTTGTTGGATATCCTAGAGATTCTATGGGATATTATTTCTATGATCCACTGGAACAAAAGGTGTTTGTTGCCAGAAAGGGTGAGTTCTTAGAAGCAAAGTTCCTTATGGAAGGAGCTGGCAGTAGAACAGTGGATCTTGAAGAGGATCAAGAACCACAACCCTATACACGTTTGGTTGAAACTAGCACTCAACATGAGGATGTTGAGGAAGATCAAGGGGTTGATCAATACACACAAGACGTTCGCAGAAGTGGTAGAACTAGTAACCCACCTGAAAGATATGGATTTTTCATGGATGGATGCTATGTGGTAGATTCTGATGAACCAACCACATACCATGATGCAGTGTCCAATACGGATTGTGACAAATGGCTTGAAGCCATGAACGTTGAGATGCAATCCATGTATGACAATCAAGTATGGGACTTGGTTGTACCACCTCTTAACTCCAAGGTAGTTGGAAGTAAGTGGGTTTTCAAGAAGAAGACTGATATGCATGGAAACTTGGATACTTATAAAGCTAGACTTGTAGCAAAGGGTTTCACTCAAACTCAAGGGGTTGATTATGATGAAACCTTCTCACCTGTTGCGATGCTAAAGTCTATAAGGATATTGTTTGCCATAGCTGCTCATTATGATTATGAGATTTGGCAAATGGATGTCAAAACCGCTTTCCTAAATAGATATCTTGAGGAAGATGTCTATATGGTTCAGCCTGAAGGTTTTGTTGATCCAAAACATCCTAATAAGGTATGCAAGTTAAAGAAATCAATCTATGGATTGAAACAAGCATCGAGAAGCTGGAATCATCGTTTTGATGAGGAAGTCAAGAAATTTGGCTTCATCAAAAACGCTGATGAAGCTTGTGTGTATAAGAAGGCTAGTGGGAGCACAATAACCTTCCTAGTATTGTATGTTGATGACATACTACTATTTGGAAATGACATTCCAACCTTGGAAGGTGTAAAAACCTGGCTTGGAAGTTGTTTTTCCATTAAGGATCTTGGTGAAGCCGCCTATATTCTGGGAATAAAGATCTATAGGGATAGATCAAGGCGGTTGATTGGTTTGAATCAAAGTGCATACATTGATAAGATCTTGAAAAGGTTCAAGATGGAAAACTCTAAGAAAGGTACCGTACCTATTCAAAGAGGAACGATGTTGAGTACGTCTCAATGTCCAAGCTCAAAGGATGAGCAAGATAAAATGAAGGGAATCCCATACGCATCTGCTATTGGATCCATCATGTATGCAATGATATGCACTCGACCGGACGTGTCATGCGCCTTAAGCATGACAAGCCGTTACCAGCAAAATCCTGGAAACAGTCATTGGATGGCTGTTAAGAACATACTTAAATACCTAAGGAGGACAAGAGATATGTTCCTAATCTATGGATCTGGTGACGAGGAACTCGTTATAAAAGGTTACACGGATGCGAGTTTCCAAACCGATCGTGATGATTCTCGGTCACAATCGGGATACATCTTCATTCTAAATGGAGGTGCGGTCTCTTGGAAGAGCTCCAAGCAGGATGTGGTGGCTCTATCAACTACAGAATCAGAATACGTCGCCGCCTCATTGGCAGCTCAAGAAGCTGCATGGTTGAAGAAATTCATTGCCGATCTAGGGGTTGTCCCTTCCATTCAGGACCCCCTAGAGATCTTTTGTGATAACGAGGGTGCAATTGCTCAAATCAAGGAACCCCGTGCTCATCAAAAGACTAGGCACATTGAGCGGAGATTCAACTATATACGAGATGAAGTTGAAAAGGGAAAGATATGTATTCGCAAAGTTCACACGGATCAAAACATTGCGGATCCTCTCACGAAGCTCCTTGAAAAGGCAAAGCATGAAGGTCATACTTGTGCCATGGGACTTCGATATTCTAGTGACTGGATTTGATCTGTATATTTTGTATTTGGATATGTGGAACTTTTATTATTTGAATAAGATTATTTGGTTATAATGTTTCAATTAATGTTCCAATTTAGCATGTTTAATCCATGAGTAAATTAATTACTCTAAATGTCCGTAGTCGTTCAAACTTGTGGGAACAAGTGTGAGGGTAAGACTATTATGAACTTGGATTGGTTGATATTCATAAGGATGAATATAGAGCAATGGGTTGCTACCAAGGTTCATAGATATTTGTGGGATACAAATATTGGACAAACCCGCATCTCAAATTTTACTACATGGAATCTAATCGATTGATCATAAGTAAATTTGAGTAAAGACGAATATCATTTGGTATCCTTCGACCTGAGATACATATTGGGTTTTGATATTCACCAAGTATTATACCTTGAGCTAATTCTTCACTGTCCTGAAATAGTGGACAGTACATAAGGGTATGTTCAGGTATAACACGAGGTGTTTGTGAGAAACGTATGTAGTCAAGATGGAATTTGTTCCTCTTATTCGTTGAGAGTTAGATGTCTAAGGCCTGATGAAGTTAAATCAACAAGGAATGATCATTCTGTGTCCTTGGATTTAACATGACATCTGTAACAAAAGGATAGATGATTGATTCACCTAAATCATTTCAAGTAAGGTACTTGAATAAGATGATGTTATTGAATGGCTATAAGTCATGCGTATTAAGGGTAGTAAACCGTTGTTAGGCGTCATTTACTGCTTGCATCAATCTTCTATGAATCTTGGGCAAGTGGGAGATTGTAAGATTCTATGTGCCCAAGACACTTAGAATATTGATGTGGTTAGTACGTTATGATCCAAGTCGGGTTATACCCAATAACAAGCTTAGCAAACACCAATTAATATTTAATTGATGATATGATCATGCAATTAAATATTTACACCAATTTAGAAAAATAGGTTTTCTAAATAAGTTGCATATGAGATGGAACAATTTATTAGGATATTTTGTTCAATAATATTATTTGAAGTGTTATTTAAATTAGTTGTATAACACCAAATAATAATGAGAGTATACTACTTATACAATTAAATGGTTAATTGCATAAACTAGTTACAAGACTAGACAATATATGTGTATGTTAGTATTTGACATTTATAAAATATAACCACCTATTTTATAAATACAAAATACTAATAAAAAGGAGAATGGAATTAATTTGGTCATGGAACCGTATGACATGCATGTGCATGTTATTGTTTTTGTGTCTTGAGAAGAACACTTAAAAACATTCTTGTCCCCACTACCAAATGATTCTCTTGAACATTACAATTGACTAGTTTTGGGTTCAAAAATATGCTCCACTAAATAGCATAAATAAAACTCTCCTTCATGATTCATCTTTACATGCAAATAACACACACAAACACCAAAACTCTCCCAAGAGAGCTACGGCCAGCAGCAAGAAAATTTCAGGGTTTTCAAGTGCTATTTTGTGTATTCTTGGTGATTTCTTCCTAACAAGAAGGTGGTTTGCAAAGTAGCTTGGGGTATAGACACTTGAGGACCTCTACACTTGAGTTCTTAGCCATTTGAAGCATCTCAAATCTCTTTCATCTTGGTCGATTTTCTGCTGGAGAAAGGTATCAAATCACAGCTTCATATGGCTGTGATTTTATGTACATTTGTGTATGTTCATAGCTTGTCCATTCACATATTTAAGATCCTATTGTTTTGGGTTTTGTTTTCATCTTAAAACTACATTTAGAACACAAAATTTTCAGATTATAAACATGTTATAATCCTTTACATCCGCTGCGTTTTCTGAAAGTTTAAAAGGTTAAACTATGTTTTAGTGTTCTAACAAACCCAACAGTTATATCGTAAAGTTTACTTTTAAAATTATCATATCTGTATTTTGTGAATTTAAAGTAGAGATGAGATAGGTAACGTATACTTATCGTTACCAAATTAATTGATACAAGATTTGAAGAAAAGTGAGTACTGAGTATCGTGTTGAATCTATCGGTTATGGTATTATCACCGTTGTACTGGTTTTGCGGTGTTTTACTGCTCGTGTGTTTTTCATTTTTTTTTGGCTTAGAGATTGAAAATGTCCATAAAATGTATCAAATTCATTTGATATATTGAAACAAAAACATTTAAAAACGACTCAGTATTGTATAAAAACAATCATACTCTGAAACTTGAAATATAAAACATTCAACATGTCTCAGAAGTTATATAAAATGATAAAAACCTAACTTACGATACAAAGTACCAAATTGATACTTTTCGTTTTTTACCGGTACAATACCGAAATTATGTAAAATCAACCGGTGCCGATGCCGTTTTTGTTTGGTCGGTACTTATTTGGTGTGAAACCGGTATCAGTACTGATACTAGTTACAAGACGCTCATTGTTAAATTAAATCTTGGTTGGAAGTATATTGCTTTACTATTAAGATAATTTATCTATATATAATACTAAAAGAGTAACTTAGGGGACACTTGTCACATTCCTAGGCCCCCTAAGTTTGTTTTTCCCGCCTATCTCTCCTCTTAAAATGTTACCTAAATTAAAGATTAAATTTTAATTCTTTTTAAGCTTAAAAATATTTCTTAATAAATTAAGAAAAGATGACTTTTATTAATGTTATTTCTAGAAAATAATTTTTTGTAAAATGAGAGTTTTTATAAAACATCAAACATTTTTAAAAATATGAAATATCTTAAAATTGATGTTTTTAAAAAGTAAACTTCTTTATAAACTAAAATAATTAAAACTAGGAGTTATAATAAGAAATTTTTAAAAATGATATTTTTAATACGATTTGTTTGAAAAAAATGGTTAAATTTTTTTGGAAATAAAAATTAAAATTATTACTTATAATTATTATTCATATGTAATTTTAATCATATTTTATTTTAAAATATCATATTATACTTTCATCATAATTAATATTTTTATTTTTAACTTGTGTAATACACGGGTTTACTAAAGTTAGTATTATATAAATAACAATCAACAATTAATAAATTTTATTTTTTCAACCCGTGTAATACATTTGGTTTTATTTATGTTTTTGTATTATTTTATTATTTAATTATTCACCTCCCGTGTAATACACGGGTAACTAAAGCTAGTTACATATATACATGATACTAATAAATGTAATTATCTTTCATTTTTAGAAACATCATATTAATTCGTAATGCAAACTATCTCTTGCTGTTTCTCTCAAAACCAATGAGAAAAGAACTAACGAGTTAGTTACTGCTAGGGTAGCATTACTGCATTAGAAAATATTGTTAGCAAAACTAGTGGCTATTACTCTATAATACATGATTACTGATAATGTGAATTAGTTTTTATACAAAGCTTTTTGTTAACTATAACTTGAAGTAATTGTTAATATTTTTGTACTCTAAAACCTATCATCTTTCATAAGTATAACAAACTTCTTTTATGAAAGTATATGATTAAGTAATTCCACAAGTATTCAATTATCGTTTGAGGTCACCTAACAATTAAAACTTATTTATAAGTCACCCAATTGTATATTTCATTTCGTTTATACTAATCTAATAATAAACATAACGTGTGATGAATATAACGTTACAAATGTGAGAAAAATATACCCTTGCTTTTTTTCTTTTCTTCTTAAAGTAAAAATATATTAGAAAAACAGTACGGATACTTAAGATTACCTTTGGTTTTCTTGTTTTAAAGTCATCAATTTGTCTACTTTTTTTTATTAAATTAGATCCGTATATTGTGAACTTATTATAAATAAATTTTCATGTTGTGGCCTTATATTAAAATCAACAAAAGAAAGCGCACCAAGATGTTATCAATAAATAAAAAATAAAAAAATACAAGTAACAGTGAAACAAATCGTTTTCTAGTTGGGTTTGCCATCATTTTCTACTCCTAAAAATCTGTCCTGTTTATTCCATCTTCACTCATGTCACTTCTTATTTCTTTCTTGTTGTCACCAAAACAATAAAATCTATTGTGACATCACCTTTTCCTTCTTTTCAAAATATATTGGAGTTATCTTATGTGTACCTCCCTATTTTAATTAAATAAATCTAGTTACGATCTGTTCACGTTAAACATGATTACTTTTATTTAAGTTCTCTAATTATTCAAGCTCATCATCTCTTATCACCGCCACACCACCGCATCACTCAAGGTTCGCCTAACCCCAGTCACAATTATTTGTTGTTTTAAAGTATAAACATTGAGTTTTTTCTCTAAAGGGAACTATGAGCTTCATTGTAATTGGTAGAGAATATAACTTATATTAACCCCAAGTTCGAAGCTTAGGTTCCACCACTATCAACAATCGTCGCTAACATTGCCTCAAATAAACTATCTATAGTTTTTAATAAAACAAGATTTTTTTTGCCACCTTTCCTTCTCTTATCCCACTTTTTTGACACTTGTCATTTTTGTAGACATTCACATATCAATTTTCCTTTCAAAAGGGTATTATAATAATTACATACTCATATAAATTTCTCTCTCTTATTAAAAATAAATGTTATTAATTGCTATATTTCTCTCTCTTATCTAAATTTTTTAAAATCAAATTTTTTTTTAAAATAGATTTTATTAAGGAAATTAGAAATCAAATCTTTCAATTAAAATATAAATAATAAAAAGACTAAAATTTTATATAATATGAAATTTTCTAAAACACTAAACATTTTCAAATAAAATATTTTAAATTGTTTTGTTTTTAAAAAGTTATAAACTGGTGAATTTTTTTAAAAACTGTCTTAATAAAACAATCAAAATCATTACAAACAAGCGTTTTAAAAAAATATTTTTATAAAAAAAACTTAAAACGAATGTTTAAAAGTAAAACTATTTAGACAAGAGAGTTAAAAATAGTATATCTTTTCATTTCTTGAACTATTACGTATATATAACTTTAATTATATTTTATATTAAAATATTATACTATAACTTTTCGTGTTTATTACTAACAATAATACGTTTAATTAATGGTTTTTAGCCTATCCATCTATCTCTAAAAAAACTAAAATAAGCGTGAAACAATTATAAGACTTATATACTTACTTTCTTATTTCTCTATATTATTAATAATAATATTGAATACTACTAATATTACTCGTACCATATTCAAATTAAAAATATATAATTTAATAAATTAAAAACCTATTTTTAATTAAAAACACGCTTTTTAAAAACAAAAAAGTTATAAAATACAGAATACGATGAACTTTATTTATTATTTTTCTTAAAATAAAATATTTAAAAATCATAATTTTTGATAAAATAAAAGTTTAAGAAAAATACATAATTATTTATTTACTTAAATTAGCTATTTAATTTATCTTCAAACATAATTTTATAATACATAAATTGTTAGTACTAATTATTTAATATTTTATTTATATAATCCGTATAATACACGGGGACTAACCTAGTAACTCAATATATGCAACCCACAAACATCTTCTTAGGAATGTCACACCTACTACTTTAGTCAAAATGCGTATGTCGTCTTCTGATTTCGTTCTAGCATTCTTTATTTAACAAAATCATAAATAAATGATGGTTAATACCTAAAAGAAACAGTGGCACTATTTCTTTACTTGCTAAATTAATATTATGTAATTTTATCATATTTTTAAGATTTAATGTTTGCTTTGAATCCTTTGTGATTATAACATATTATAACATATTTGGTTTAGAAGATATAACATATGATCAGTGTTAAATCTAAACATTTTTCATCAATAGGGGTAAAAAAATAACCAGTAAGTCAAGTATGTCAAAAATATACCGGTCAAAATAGATAAAATGTGACAAAAATAAACATGTTAAGATGGATCAAATAATAACAAGGTCATAATATGATATATCCAAAACATTATTTAACAATCGACTAAAACTATAGAACACAAAGAAAGAAATCTATTTGCTAACATGTTACACTTGTGCAATTGACTAGTGAAAAACTATTTTTACATATGTCCCATTTGTTAAGGTGTGAAGGTCTTTGGGTTTTCGGATGAAGTTATGGGCCTGGCCCATTGAAGCTTCTTAAAACCCTAATTATTTTTATATATAGAGCATGTCATTGTATTGTAATTTTGTCCCATGAGCTTAATAAAATACCTAGTTGCAGAGAGTGGACGTAGGTCATCTTGACCGAACCACTATAAATTCTCGTGTGCTTATTGCTTTCGTGTGCGTGCGTAAAATATTCTGTTTATTTCCGCTGCGTAAAGATACCTAACAACTGGTATCAGAGCATCAGGCTCTTGAAGATTTTCGCCGCCGCCACTATCTAGGGTTTCTGGCGTCGCCGCCACCTAGGGTTCCTCCGCAGCCGCCGCCACAGTACAGAGCGCGAACAGCGTTTTTCCGGCGTGAACAGTGTTTCCGGCGTGAACAGTGTTTCCGGCGTGAACAGTGTTTCCGCGTGAACAATGTTTTCCGGCAGTGAACAGTGTTTTCCGGCCGTGAACAGTGTTTTCCGGCAGTGAACAGTGTTTTCCGGCCGTGAACAGTACTGACTGATTTTTTCAGTTTTTCAGTTGTTCGGTTCCGTTTGCTACTGCTGTTTTGGGGGCTGTTTTTTTGGAGTGATTTTTGTGATTAGAGTTCCGGCTGGGATCTCTTGGAGTTGTTGGTTTCGCTCAGGTTTTGCAGGTGAAGCGCCGGTTCGGGTGTTTTTATGGTTCTAGGGTTTTGGTTGGAAGTACCGGATCTGGTGTGTCTATCCTTTGTTGACTGGTTATCAACTGTTCAGCGTGCCTGTTTCGTTTGTTTTGTCTTTGGTTTACTACTATGGCTGAAGACGGGAAGACTGTGATCGAAAAGTTCAATGGCACTGATTTTGGTTGGTGGAAAATGCAAATAGAGGCATTACTGTGTCAAAAGGATTTGGATATGGTACTGGAAAAGAAACCAGAGAGTATGGAGAAAGCTAAAGAAGCAGTTTGAAATTCCAAGGACAAGAAAGCTAGAGCGGCTATTATGTTATCTTTGACGAAAAGCGTTGCTTTTAGCATCATGAAAGAAACCACTGCAAGTGGTATGATATTGGCTCTATCAAATATGTGTGAAAAGCCGTCTGCAGCTAACAAGGTGTTCTTGATGAGGGAACTGTTCATGACGAGAATGAAAGAGGGAAGCTCAGTCACCTCTCGTATTAATGATCTGATGTCTATTCTTACTAGATTAGAATCAATGGGAATAAAATTCGATAATGAGACTCGAGCCTGGGTGTTGCTATCTTCACTGCCTGATAGTTGGTCCGGAACTGTAACTGTTGTTACAAATTCTACGAGGCTAACGACATGACATTTGAAAAGATCCGAGACATTGTGATAGGTAAAGACACACGTCTGAAAAGTGCAAATGCTGGATCATCTTCTGAGATGTTACATGTTGGCAGGGGAAGGGAAAATAGCCGAGCCAGTGGGAGTCGGGGAAAGAGTTCAACTCGGACTCGGAAAAATGTGAGGTGTTGGTCTGCAACGAGGATGGACATGTTAAGAGTCAATGTCCAAAGAAAATTCTGAACACTGCTGCTGAGGATGTCAATGATGGTGACGTGTTAATTCTTGAGGCTGAAAACAGTGTGGACTCTTGGATCATGGATTCTGGTTCTTTGTTTCACGCCGTACACAACAGTGAAATGATGGTGAATCTGAAAACAGGTGATTTTGGGAAGGTACGTCTCGCTGATGGCAGAATGCTTGATGTAATGGGCATGGGTGATATTGATTTGGTGACTCCAATGGGAACTACATGGAACTTGAAGAATGTCAAAGTGATTCCAGGTTTGAAAAAGAAATTAATTTCTGTTAGTAAATTGGATGAACAAGGACTGGAAGCCAAGTTTGGTGGTGGTAAATGGAGGGTAATCAATGGAAACCGGGTGATTGCTCGTGGTGATAAGCATGGTTCATTGTACATGGTGGAGGTACCTGCTGAGGGACTGATCAACCCGGTCAAGCAAGTCAAAGTCAGATTCGCTAAATGTACTGCTAAGAGAGTTCATTTTGCAAACATGAAGTCTGGAGTAAAGATTGTAGCTGAATGGGGGTCATAAGTCTAAACCAGTAAGAGGATTTTGTGACAGTGGGAGCATGGGGCGTGTTCCGGGTACAGTCAAGAAGAATCGTTGGGTTTTGAAGACTACGACTGAAAAAATCCCTCCTGGTGATTGTTTGCTGAATTTGGAGAGTGTTAGTGGTTCTCGGTGTATCTATGAATCTGGTGGATCATGTAAACTAGTTGAGACAGATGATGGGTCGCTGGTGGAATTTATCACGACTGGGTTGGAGCTAGGGGGAGCTTCAACGGGCCCTTTCAAGTAATTGATGAGAAGGGGCCACCGCAACTAAGGGATTTGGATTGAAATCTTAGCTTGTTCTTTGGAATTGAAGGCTTGGAGGATTTCTGTTACTTAAAGATTACTGATGATAGGGTTGCTTTGTACTTAGATGGCTAGCTGGAGTATTCGCAAGGCCTTCAAGTGGGAGATTGTTAAGGTGTGAAGGCCTTTGGGCTTTTGGATGGAGTTATGGGCCTGGCTCATTGAAGCTTCTTAAAACCCTAATTATTCTTATATATAGAGCATGTCATTGTATTGTAATCTTGTCCCTTGAGCTTAATAAAATACCTAGTTGCAGGGAGTGGACGTAGGTCATCTTGACCGAACCACTATAAATTCTCGTGTTCTTATTGCTTTCGTGTGCGTGCGTAAAATATTCTGTTTATTTTCGCTGCGTAAAAATACCTAACACCATTGAGATGCTATTGTTGGAAATTAAACAAAGCTTAAATTTATGCCATGCAGTTAAGTAGATATACTTGGAAGAAAAAAACTACTCATATAGCAAGAAATTAATAAACAATAACATCTTGCAAAAAGATGATTTTACTTTTAGCCTCAAATCTTTAATTTTAACTAGACTTAAATTATAGAAAATATAATATTTGATTTTATGTGTCATTTTTTCTAAAAAAATATGTCATATAGGAAGGTTATATGCGATTAAAATTTTTGGGGAATTGAAAAAAAGTAACAATTGTAATTTCATATATACATCTTCGAACCCTTTTTCTACATGATAATTTCATCTTTTAATTTGAAATATTTATCAAATAGATTAAATATGAATTTTGTTTGAACCAAACATCTTTTTTATGAAAACTTGTATAGAAATCGATTCCTCTAAGACTGTCCACAACGCACCGCCCTTAGCCCCTTAGCCCCGCCCTTAGCTCCGTCTGTGCCACCCTTCGGAAGGGTTGCGCTGTGCAGACCCATCCGTCCTTCACCCGCCCTTTGCCAAAGGCGTTCCATGGATGCATTTTGTAGGGCCCACGTCACAAAAATGTGTGTTGCTTTATTTTTTTAATGGTTGTTTGTGGGAAGGATGATGTTGGGGGGTAAAAGTTAATTGTGGAAGGATTGATGAAAGTTATTGGAAAGCTGATGCGGCATGCTGACTGTGATTATTTATGGGAAGAGCGTCTTTTAACGTTGTGGACAGTCTAATAAAACTTTTTATTTAAACCAAACCCAGAAGCAATGATCTGACAAACACGTAATTATGATAGATTAGATCTGTGATTGAAATTTCAATTGAAACACCAAAGGGCCTCCGGTCCAATATCAAGGCATGGTGCATGATATCCATTGTTGATAGGACTGGATCGGACCGACCGGTTCGACCGGGAATCGGCCTCCTAGCCGGTCCGGTCTGCTGTGATTCGTTTTGAAGTGGTCGAACCGGGAAACCGGACCGGAATTTGATTCTTTTTTATTTTTATGAGTAAGTACAGTATACCATGTACCATAAATCGTACGTTTGATTATATGATTGATTGTTTGATTATTTGATTATATGTTAAATCACGAGCGATATATCTTTTGTATCGAGTCAGGGGTCTCTTTGGAAGCGGTCTCTCTACATATCTGGATAGAGGAAAGACTTGCCACCACCTACCCCTCCCAGACCCTGCTCTTGAGTGGGATATACTGGGTTTGTTTGTTTGTTTGTTTGTTTGTTTGTTTGTTTATTTTTATGAGTAAAAATGGGGTATTGAACCATAAATTAGTATGTTAGATATACAAATATAGTTAACTTTTATATATAACTATAAAATACGTACATAAATCATATAAAAGTTACTTATATTTGATTATATATATTATATACTATATATATAATTATAACGTCATCCGGTTCTTAAATCCGATCCGAGCACCAAATCGGTAAGACGTCCGGTTCGACGTCCGATCCGGTTTTGAAAACATTGATGATATCCCTCCTCAAGAGATTTAGAGTCTTGTTGTTTACAAGTTGATGTGAATTGAGAAGTAGATTTTATAGTGTGTGAGTTCATTGTTTGAAATTACAATAAAAAATAGGGCAGATTCATGAACACCCCTTAGGGTTTGCGATAGACTAGATTTGCTCCCTAGACTCCTAAATTGTGATGAATTAGACATTGCAATCAATTCATAATCGTGGCTTAATCATCACAATATAACCAAATTAAACAAAATATAATACTTGGACTTGCATATTTTTAAATACACATACAGTTTTTATTGTATCAGGAAAAAGATCAAACCTATACACTTCATGATTTAAAATTATAGGCTTATGGCTAGTTGATTATGGACACCATGTACATCAAGCTATCTTCTTAGGCCCGTTTGATTTTTATAGAATTCTCTAAAATTGGAATTTTGAAAAAAAATTATGTAAAATCTTTTTTAGTTGATCAATAGATGAAACTGAAATTTACTTTTATTGGAATTCACTTTTCTTTCTTTTACTAATGTAATGTTTAACAATATAATGGATTGTTTTAAATTAACATTTTAATTTCACTCAAAATCTCAACTTAGAATTTACCAACCAAACGAACCTTTAGTTTTTGGGATTTAATGGGACTTACGTGACAATCAAAATTAAGTTTAATGTACTCGGCTACTCGCTATTGGAACACCTAGTGGCCCATATTTGTTGCCCCCTTTTATAATGGGCATCTCTTAGTGAACGCTTTGAATGTTGATCCAAAATTTAACGGGCTATTATCTAATACCCATTTTAAGTAATTAAGTCCATTATGGTGAAACAAGTGAAGCTTTAACTAATAGACTTTTGGGGTGTTTGTTTTTTCAAAAAAATCTCTTTCTGATCTTTTTTATTTACGTCGCGCAGATCACACGCAAACGTTGAGATCTGCAGAGTGTTTGTTTTTTAGAAGATTTTTCATTAAAAAATGTCTGCACGAGTTCTGTATGGTGTAGACTTAGCACAACCACTTCTAAAGTCTGCAGAGTATTAAACATCATCACCCACCACCACAGCCACCACCACCGTCCGCCGCCCGCCTCCACCCACCGTTTGCCACCACCGCCACCCACCGTCCACCACCACCCACCGTCCACCACCACCCACCGTCCACCACCACCCACCGTCTACCATCACCACCACTGTCCACCACCACCGTATACTACCACCAGTTGATTTTAGCAGTCTGCATACGTTAAAAAACAGACACTATTCTTGTTACTGACTGCAGATGTTTGGTTCACCTCTTCTCATGCAGATGTCTACAAATATGATCCGCAGATTGCAAACATTTTGCTACGAAAAAAACAAAAGTACCTTTATGTATTAACTTTCTCTTCTTTCTTCTTCTTTTTAATCCCTTGCCACTTCCCTATGCTAGCACGACTGTTTTGTTAAAAAAAACTAGGATGCTATTATATAATATAGTTTTGTACCCATATATAAGTTTTATTTATTTATAAACTAGTTTAGAGTCCATGTATTACATGGGTGGAATAAATAAAACATATCAAAATCATTAGTTTTATGAATATTTTATTTTTTAGATGTTATTATCAATTGGTGGAATAAAAATATAATGAATATTTTAAAAGTTATAACACATAATGAATTAGAAATTATTTCTCTATATTTAAAGGAAATATTTTTGATATCATAAAATTTCATATGTATTAATATATTTTAAAATTAGTACATTTATATTTTAGATGTTTAATAGTTTAGTTTACTTATTTACAATAATTATCATTTAATATGAAAGAGACAAGAAACACAAATATAGACATATTTGTTTTAACATATTTTAGTTAAAAAGGAAAGTCAAATTAATTTGTATTTATTATGAGAGAGAGGCGGGAAAATAATTTTTTTGATATGCTAGAATAATGACACGTGTCATTTGATGTGCTAAAATGATGACACGTGTCTAAAGAAAACCTTCTTTTATTATATACTAGGTTAGTTCCCGTGTATTACACGGAATGGATAAATAAAATATTAAATAATTAGTAATCAAAATTTATACATTATAAAATCATGTATAAAGATAAAATATGATTATAATTACGTATAAATAGCTACTTTAAATAAATAAATAATAATATATTTTTCTTAAACTTTATTTTATAAATTTTTTAAATATTTTATTTTAAGAAAAATGAATTTTTTAAGACAAAGTTCGTTGTATTATGTATTTTGTAAAATTTTTATTTTTAAAAAGTGTGTTTTAATTCAAAAATAGGTTTTTTATTTATAAAATTAAACATTTTTTAATTTAAAAGTAGTATGAGTAAAATTATTAGTATTTAATATTATTATTATAATATAGAGAAATGAGAAAATTAATATTATATGGCTTACAATTGTTTCATGTTTATTTTAGTTTTTTTATAGATAGATATATAGGCTAAAATCGTATTAATTAAATGGATTATAGTTAGTAATAAACACAAAGAGTTAGATTATAATATTTTAATATTAACTATAATTAAAATAATATATACGTAATAATTCAAGAAATAAAACAATTATACTATTTTTAACTCTCTTATCTAAATAGTTTCATTTTTAGATATTCATTTTAAGTTTTTTATTAAAAATTAATTTTTTATCAAAATCTTGTTTCTTTTTGAAAACTATGATTTGTAATTATTTTGGTTATTTTAATAAGACTGTTTTTGAAAGATTTCACCTTTATAATTTTTTTGAAATAAATGGCTTAAATATTTTGCTTAAAATGTTTAGTGTTTTAGAAAATTTAATATTATATAATTTTTTGTTTTTTTATTATTTAGATTTTAATTAAAAGATGTGATTTTTAACTTCATAAAATATATTTTTAAAAAAAATATAGTTTGATTTTATAAAATGTAGATAAGAGAGAGAAATATAGCAATTAATAAAATTAATTTTTAGTAAGAGAGAGAAATTTGTATTAGCATTTTAATTACTATAATACCCTTTTGGAGGGAAAAATCAAAGTGTGAATGTGTAGAAATTTGACAAGTGGCTAAAAGTGTGTTAAAAACATGACAAGCGGCAAAAAAAAAACCTTCTTTTATTAGATACTATAGATTATAGATGAAACTGTATTAAAAGCATTTACGAATTGAGCAAACACGTTTAAAAAATGATGGTTATCCAACTTATCCACTTTGTTGCTACTATCAAAACGGTTAATATATCGTCAAATATACTATTCATTTTATTTAAAAGAAAAATAATGTGATTGTGAAAAAAAGAATTTATAATACATCATATGTTATTCTGTTTGTTTGTAACAGTTTTGATGGTAAATCTAACTAGTGTCAAATCTTTAAAAATATAATGACAAAACGTGTGATTTTATTTTATAATCTCATTTGGCAATCAACTGATTACAAAGATATATAAATGATAAATGATTATAACTGTATAAGATATTCATCTATACCTTTCATTCATAATCTTACTGCATATATAATTCTGAATAATATATACATTTAAATTTTGATATACGTGTTAAAGTCTTATCAATCAACTTTATTAGTGACCTTATTGTTTATAGCCCAATGATAATTGAACACCCTGTCAGGTGATAAATAAACGCCCTTTGACTTTCTTCACGGCCCGTGAAGGGCCTTACGGGCCGTGAGGGCTTCGAAATTTAATTCTCACAACTGCATTTAATCACGGCCCGTGAAGAAACAAACGGCCCGTAAACGTCCGCACACACAGCCCGTTAACTACCTCAATAACGGCCCGTGAGATCCTTCACGGGCCGTAGTTGTCCTTCTCAGAATTTACTTTCCTCGTTTTGCGTGCACTTTTAAATTTTATAATTATGTGACGCGACGTATTATTCCTTGATTCGATTTAAGATTCTATATAAACCGTTATATATATGACTTGTTATATGGTTAGTGAGAAACGAAACAGTAAAAATGTCTTCTCGTGGAGGTAGGAGAAGACGTCAAAATGAGTCATCTTCAAACTCACGAGATATTGTGGAAAGTATTCCCGATCCAATAGATAACCATAATTGGCAGAACGGGAGGAACTGGTCTCAGAATATTATTCACTTTATACGTAACGGTGACTCCCAAACATGTAGAGTGTATTACATGGGTCATTCCGATATTCCGTTACAATTTTGGCGTGAATTACTCGGAAACGTGTCTTTAGGTACAGAGGTATGATTTAAAGTTTTTTTATATATTTTATTTTATTTTAAAATTCTAACAATTAAAAAGTTGTTGTTTTATAGCATGTTCGGGCGTGGACAAATAGACTCACAATATGGAGATACGAAGAAATACGTAGAACCGAAGAGTTGCCGGGTAGTGATCGTTGGACGATTCTCCCATTTGAGTGGTTTAACTTAATATACTCGGGGTCCGTTAATGGTAACGAATTTGGAGACGGGAGTGACTGTCTATATCCCGCGTTATGGGAAGTTGATACGGTAATACTGTTTTCATGTTTTACAATAAAAATCATAAATTTATAACCGTGAATTAAATTGTTTTGTAGGTTTACGTACCAATGACTGATGACGAAGAAAATTGGTATCTTTTTAAGATTTCTATGGACTCACTACAAGTTCGTATATATTCTCCATACGAATGCCGACCAAATACGTGTGATGATTCATGGTGCATTCATCGTAATGCGCGAACGATTTTCGTACAATTCGAATCGTACTTTTTACATTTTCTGTCACGTATACAATATTGGCAGCACTCCGGACAAGAAGAAATCGAAGAACTGGTGGTATCGGGTGAAACCGTTTGGCCCCCTAACGCCGGTCATATTGGTCGAGATTCGGGAGTTGTAATTTGTATGTTATTGCGTAGGTTGGTTCAAAATAGATCTTTAGAGTGGCAAGAGGTTAGCTTACAGGATGCTTGCTTTAGATTCCGAAGATTTATGGCAGACGAACTGTATTCTAGACGTGTAATGTAGAACAGTAATGAAATATTTTATTAAAACATAAACGTTTATTAGTACATTCAAAAACGATAAACCGTTATTATCACACAAAAATAAAACACATAATTTTAATCTTCTTGATCTTTATAAAAGATCCAAGCCGCAAAATGGTTGAAGGAAATTCCAAATTTCTCCCGATATCTTTCTTGAGTTCTTGTCATAATATCCGTATCATTCCATAACATATTTCGATTGTTGTAAACGTCTTTGTAGAGCTGGTGAAATGTCGTGACCTTCCTTCTCAAGTCAGACCACTTGTTGCTAAGTTCACGAGTGGTGCGATATTCTTCACGTTCGAGAATTTGATGAAAACGAGTTGAAACCCGGTTCCAAAATATTGAATTTGGCGGGATAGTACCTGAATTTTCGATACAAGATCTTACTAAAGTCACATCCTCTTCATCCGTCCACGGATTTTGATCACTTGTAGCACTCATGTTTCGGGTATTGAGTAAATTTGTGTGAATTGTTTGTGTCAAGCGGCTGAATTTATAGACTTGAAAAAGTTTTGTACGGCCCGTGAGAGTCTTTACGGGCCGTGAGTACGTCACCATACGGCCGTGTAGTGTCAACTGCCGTGTTTTAAAAAGTACAAAGCATCACGGCCCGTGAAAGAGGTAACGGGCCGTGTGGAGGTTATGTAACGGGCCGTGAGGTCCGTCACGACCGTGAGGCCCGATAATAAATAGGACCTCACGGCCCATTTGCACATTTACGCCCCCAAAACACACATACGATTTACTCCCGTCACGACCTCCGTATTTTCATCATTTTCATACATCCGACTCCCTACTACGGTACGTATTCAAATCCGTATTTTATTTTTGTGTATTTTTCGTTTAAATATATTAAAATTATATTTAAAAAATCTGGAAAATTGAAACGTTTGGGGGTTACGGGCCGTGAAGGGTGGTCACGGGCCGTATCCTTTTGAATTTTCAGAGGGTTACGGGCCGTGACCGTCCTTTACGGCCCGTAATCCTTTGAAACTTAAGTGGGTTACGGGCCGTGATGGTTCTTTACGGGCCGTAACCCTTTTTTTTTTCTGGTGAATTTATTATTTTTTTTTTTTGCAGATTATGCCGCCCCGCAAACGTACACGTCCGGAGACTGAGCCCGAGGGTCAGGGTGACTTTCTGGACCCACACCCTGATCTTCGTTTTCCGAGGGAGACCCAGCCACGGCAAAAGCTGTGGAAGCTGATTGGACGTCCCCTGAAGGGGACACGCACCATCGACTGGGACGTGCTGGAGGAGGTCGGAGACATAGCACGTGCCCAGGATATCATCGGGCTGGACGGAGAGACGCCGTGGAGGCGGATGTTTGATTTGGGATCGAGGATGGGCTACCGGGAGCTGACGTTGCAGTTTTTGTGTACGTTTCAGTTCACTCCCGCCTTTGAGGATCAGGACCCCCGCCAGCACATAGCGGTTCGATTTAGGCTGGGGACCACCGGTAGGTACGAGTTCACCCTCGCCCAGTGGGCGGTGACTCTTGGGTTTTACACCCAAGAGGAGACGGAGGATCCTCGTTTTTATACTGACGAGGTCCAGTCGGAGCCGGCTCCTTTGGTCAGATGGTGGCCGACCATTTCCGACCAGCCGTGGGAGGGCGCCATTAGGGCGACCTCTATTAGGGATCCTTTGCACCGGTATCTACACCGGTGCATTGCCGGCACCATTGCCGGCAGAGACCAGAGCATGGAGCAGGTGTCGCTCCTTGACTTATTTTTTTTGAGGGCCTTGCTTTCACCCAGACGGGTGAATCTAGCTCACTGCATGGCCGCCTATTTTTTGAGCGTCATTCAGGGCAAGGTAAAAAATATTTCTACTAATTGTTAACAAATAAGTATTATCTATTATGCGATTCATAATTATGCCTATTGTTTGATTGTTTTGCAGATGGATAGCCCGATTGTTTGCGGCTCGTACATTACCGTCATTGCCTCGCGCTTAGGGTTGTTTACGGACGCCCTAATTGCGAGGCAGACTACGGACACGCCGCCTCGGATTTTGGGTCGACAGACCGTCATGGCCATGGGGATTGCCGCCAAATTTGGCGACGACCTCCGATGGTCCACTGATGGTGGTCGGACCGTCTGGCAGCCGGTGCCGGACGTTGGTGAGGAGGAGGAGCAGCCGGCGCCGCAGCAGCAGCCGCAGCCCCAGCCACACGCCGGACCACCCGTCCCACCGCCTGTTCCCAGGACCATCATTCGGCAGATTCCGCCGACGGGGGAGTTTATGGCGGAGGCACTACATTTGTTGCGCCAGTCCCAGGCCTTGCTATTATGGACGGCGGATGCGTGCAGCATTTTTGCTGCTAGGCAGGGTATCGACCTCCCCCCTCGGCCAGAGTTGCCTCCGTTTGTCAGACGACCTGCGGGTGATGACGACGAGGCTGCTGGTGGTGGTGATGCGGAGGATGCTGGTGGTGGTGATGCTGGTGGTGGTCATGACGCATAGATAGTAGGATTTTATTGTTTTATTTACCTTTCATGTAAAAAATTTGTAAAATTATGTTTATATATTATGAGTTACTTTGGATGACGTTTAAATGTTTAATTATATGTTTACAATTGGTTGTGCTTGTGGAGGAAGTGGTTTGTACGAATAATATTAAATCAACCTTTTGGAGAATAAAATCAGTACTTGAACCTACTCGTCCCACATAAAGAAATATATAATCCTTCAGAAAATCCGACGCCAGGCTCTGCAATTATATAAACATACTTGAATCTCAGTCGGAAAAGTTGCACTGAAAAACATACTTGAATCTCAACATATATTATGCATCTCATATCATTAACATTCCTACACACCTTTTATGCTAACCAAATGCCCAGCTCATATAAACAAAATTCAAAGGTTGAAGAAAAATTCGATAATCTTCTTATTGCATTTTTCTTTGGAAAACGAAAGAATAGATTACATGTTTACAATTCAACAACAATAAAGAATTGAATAAATAAAGAATTGAAAGAATTGATAAATGTGTAAACTATACTAAATCTACATGTTCAACCGGGTCTACGGGGCTTAGTTCAAGATATTTTTGAATTCGACTTCCGTATATAGCCTCCCAATCATTGGCGTTTTCTGTTTTGTACAAATGCCAATATTTGCTCGGAACAGGCATTGGATAGTCACCCACTAATCGAATTCTAATGAAATGGCAATCTTGAACATAAGCAATTGAAATTATATGATGTTCACTGATATCACGAGGAGATAACCAGAACGGGAAAAAAGTAGCGGAGTTGCCGATCGATATAAAAATTATAACCACTCGAAACCTGTTAGCAATAAGGATTGTAGCAGGTGGCACTGTCATCCAATTTTTGTATGGAGCCGCACCTAACCCGTTCCAGTTTAATGATTCCCTTATTTCGTTTATATCAGGAAACATCGCAGCGTACCTATGTCTGTTTTCATCCAACTCAGATATAAGTTCCGTACGTATAAAACGCCAGTGATTTTCACCATATCCCAGTGCGAGTGCTATAGCACGAAAACCACAATTGCCGTCCGCTAAAACATCATCCGCACCTGAAATATACGGGAAAAAGAATGATGGAATCCAGCGGTTAAACCGGAAAAAATTGTTTTTATCTTCGTCGCCCGGGATATATGAAAACTTGGAACTCTGTTGAGATAATCCATCTTTGGCTCTTGATTTTGAAGACATGGATTGACTGCGCTGCAAAGGCCCTTGTTTTGACTTCACCACCGAACTTGAATATGTTGGCGGACCTTCAAAATTTTCTCTCGGTTGAACATATGAACTATGTCTGGGGGCGTCTAATATTGTTTCTTTTTGCTTATCTTTTTTTGGACGACCCCGTGTATTTGTTTGGACTTTAGGAGGTTTTTTATCCGTTTTTGAAGGAGTAACGAAAGATTTGAAAATATTAATCAAAGATCTTTTCACGCTTTCGGGTTGGACAAGTAAATGTTTTGTCACCATCTCCATCTCTTTATGTACATCTACTTGAACCTCCCGTACAATATACGCGGGTGAAAAATCTAGCTTCCTCCAAAAAACATCAATGGAATCGAGCGGGATACATTGACCTATAAAATAATATATTAAATAAAATATAATAAAAGTTTTCATGAAAAAATAAAAAACGTAAAAGAACATTCACCTGTTTGAAAGTAATTGTTTAATTTACAAGCACACGGAAGACCAAAGCTGGTAAAAAGATGGCAGCCACATGATTCTTTGGATATAATTAGATGATGTATCCTGTTAATCTCACCGACTAACATATCCAAAGCCGCAATAGAAACGTTACCTCGCAGCAATTTAAGCACTTCATGATTATGCTGCACCATAAGCATGATTTTGCTTTTGGTAAAACTTTCTTTTATAGCAATTTCCTGGGTAGCTAAGATATTATTAATGAAAGGAATAAATCTATCCAGGGTGCTATTGGTTGCTTTCAGGTAACTTTTCAACAACGAATGTTGGCTCTCAACTCGGTTCGTTGTGTGCTGACCGAAGTTATAACTTCTATTTATCCACGCCGACACAAATCTCTCTTTGTAGGGGTCCAACCAGTTATTTTTTAGGTACATCAGCACTCCTATTAAAAAAATGCACTTATTTTTATATAAATATACATATATTTTTAAGAATAACACTAGAAAACTTACTTGAATGGTTGGACACCAATCTGCGATAAAGCCGGTCGTAATTATAAGCGTATATGTCCTCCGTTTCAGAGTTAATAAGTACCGACCACACATGCTGAAAAGCACCCCACTCTTCATTTGAAAAACTCGCCTTACAATGTTTAGCAATATTTTCCGAAATATGCCATCTGCAAAGTAATCGAACAGCACTCGGAAAAACTTCTTCTGACGCATTCATCAGAGCGAGGTCTCTGTCGGTTAGTATAACACGGGGCTCCATACACTTATCTTCCAGCGTTGCTTTTAGTTGCTCTAACACCCATCTGAAGTTGGCTTCACGCTCATAATCAATGAATGCGTGAGCAACAGGAAAAGATTTCAGGGTGGATGTCACACCAACCATTTGAACAAAAGGCATTTTATACAAGTTAGTTTTGTATGTTGTGTCAATCATCAGCACGTGTGGGTAAGCACGCCATAATGTGTGAGATGTGGGATGTATAAAAAAAACCCCGTCGACGGTATTTGTCGGTTCCTCAATGTGAGGGTGTAAATATATTGATGTTGTTGTAGTATAGAAAAAAAAACCTGCATTGGGGTTTCACCAATTCTGGTGGACTTTTTTATTTTTGCCAGAGCATTATATACGGTTCGTAACCCAGACACGTTATTGGGATTTTGTTCCCTCAACGTGCCTAGAATGTTTCGAGGGTCAATATTTTGCTCGGTCAGATTCCTTACAGTAGAAAGCTCATTTTCGGTGAGCCTCATTGCGTATGCATGTCCTTCCAGGTGTTCAGCAGGTTCATGGTTATGAGTATCATCCACAACAACTATAATCCACCCATCTCTCTGCATCTGGTACTTACCCTGCAATTCAAATTGACAGTTTGTTTTTTTCGTGCCACTTTTTCTTAGAGTGGATGCTCCCTTATATACACCACCCCGATCGTATTTCAACCAAATTTTAACCACCAAACCATTCGAATTTCTTTTTGAACGTTTGGTGACAATAACGAACCCATTATCTCGCCCCACTTTAGTTGCCCAATCAACTAATTCTTCACGAGATGAGAAAACCTAATCAATTTAATATTTTTAGTTAGTTATTACTAAATGATAGTAAAATGAAAGTAAAATTAAATATGATATATCTTATAACCTGATTCGTGTCGTATAAACCCTTTTTACCGGAACCAGAACCGTCATTATCCCCGCTGCTATCGCCACCGTTATCACCCCCGTCATCGCCGCCGTCATTCCCGCCGTAATTGGACGCGAACTGTCCTGGATAGTTTGAAGCAGCCTCTTCGTAATAACCGTAACCCTCCTGAGGGTAATAGTTATATTCCGAACCAAATAAATAGTTGCTATCCCAGAAAGACATCGTAACGTTAGATATTAACGTTTATATAGTACTTGAAATGGAATATTGCGTTTATGTAGTAGTTGAAATGAAATGAATTTATATCGTTGAATTATGAAATGAATTTATAAACTAACGTTTATATAGTAGTTGAAATGGAATATTGCATCTCGTCACATAATTAACACGAATATCGAGGAATATTACGTCATATCAAATAATGTAATAAATACAAATTTACACGACTATCGAGGAATATTACGTCATATCAAATAACGTAATAAATACAAAATTACACGAAAAACGAGGAATAATATATCTCGTCAAATTATTAAAAGTGAAACTAGGACCCGTAAGTAAGTTCACGGCCCGTAAGACGAATTCCATACGGGCCGTGAAGAAATTCACGGGCCGTAAATAAACACGACCGTGATCGTATTCACGGGCCGTTACGTTTTTGAATTACGTTTCTGAATGACCGATTTGACTTGCGACAGACCATACGGCCCGTGAAGGGCCTTACGGGCCGTAAAGAGGGCGTCCAGATATCCTGGAGGGCGTCTCTTTAGTAGGCCCCTTGTTTATATTATCATTATTAATTACTGTTACACTTTTTTATTATTAATTAATTTTACTACAATCGATGATTATGCCTTACGAAATGCATATAACATAAACAGATATGCTAATAGTAAGAAGTCATAGATTCATAGCAACAAATCTGATTGTTTAATCATGTGATAATATGTCTTAATTTGATACCATTAATTAATTAAACATTTCATTATCAAATATTACTTCATCAACGTATGAAATCAATCCTTACAACCTAATAACATGATATCTTGTATGTCACCGTTCTAGATCAAGTTTATTGGGGCAGATGAACACCGAATCTAAGGCCAAACCACCTTTCTGGTGAGTACAATCAATTTGCGTCATGGAGAAGTTAATTTTTGTGGGCTTATACGAGTCATCGATGACAAAATCCCCAACATGACACCGTAGCCATTTCCTTGACTCACTTAGAAAACGTTGAGAAGTAGCATGCTCGCCGTTTGATACTGAAAACTGAAACCTAACGGGCTTGATGTTCCAACCATGAACTTGTTGAGTTGTCTTGTGTTGCCCATTCGATGGTGTCCCAAGCTTGAGGCGAAAGAACAGGCTATATCTACCCGCTGGAAATTCAAACTCCAAATCTCCTTCGACTTCTAACCACCATATTTGATGGAGATACGCAATCGTGTGAAATCTACAATGTCATCATGAAAATATAGTACTTTAATCAAATGTTAACAGACATATATAGTAAATTAAATAATTGACTTTTTTTATATTTATAAACTTAATTAAGATTGTTTCATTATCTTGGACGAAAGGTAAAGTGTGGAGTGTGGATATCACTTTGGAATAATGATGAGATATATATATATATATATATTTTTTGAACGGCTGATGAGATATATATTTTGGAACAAATGCTCTATAAAACGTGAGATGCAATGCAAGTAACTAAATTATATAATGAAATACTTTAACGTCCCAATCGTGATATGATGGAAATAATATAACCACCCTATATATTCGCTATTGCAGTTGACAGTTGACTGGGTATTAATTTTCTCTAGAAGTTTACAATTAATTAGGGCATACATAAATATATAAATGTATATATACACATGCATGTTTGAACAATAGAGGATTCATTCGATGTCAGTCTATAAGGAGCAAGCTGTCACACTTATTGGGTATTTCAATTCTCAAAATAATCATAATATATTATTCTCTTACAAGGCATTATTTTAGTAGACACATTAACGAAAAACAAACATTACCTTTTTTCTTTTTCATTTCTTCTATTAATTAGCTATGATATTTTTCCGGACTAACTTCAATGAGCACGCTTTTAAGATAATGTTACAATGCCCTTGGGTGAAATGCTCTTGCATAAGGGCGTTGAAGGGTGTGTGTACGTAGTAGTATCAGTTGGAATTTTTTTTTTTTACGTATTTATATGGAGTGTTAGAGACGTATACATCATGTGGTTTAGTAACTTATATACTACAAATAATTTAAACTTTAAATCATTTTAAATATGGTAACTGAGTTAAAAAAATTATAATTTATAAATTTTTATTTTAAAATATTAAGTTTTATAAATTTTGACACTTATTTTGTTTCTTTTATATAATAATTAACAAATAAACTTTTTACCAACTTTGTACTTGTTTCTGTAACAAGTCAAATAATATTTGTAAATAATTTAATTTAGCAAAAGACTACTTAATTAAGAAAAAATAAATATGTAAAAGATGGTGATAGATATAAAGTTTACAATTTCATTTTGCTCAAAAGTAATAAAAAAACCTGTAATTTGCTGTATGATATGTAAACCGTTGTCTTCTATTGTCCGACAACAATCCACAAAATTGTGGTTTAAACTTTAAAGTTTTGTAACATTTAAAACCACAAAAATAAATAATTTAATTAATCAATTTTTCGAAAATTTTAAAAAATCATCACGTGTGTTGTAGTCTTACTTAAACTTGCCTAACACACAGTAAATATTGCCATGGTTTTGTGTAGAGGAGGCAAATGAGATCTAAAAATGTGATTTTGGGTCATAATGAGTGTTTTAAAAATAAAGATAAGTTAGAATGGATTAAATAAAAAATACAAGTGGGTCAAGATGGGTTAAAAGTCTTTTTGGAAAAAAAGAAACATAGGTCAAGATGGGTTTTTAAAATTAGATCTACAAGTCTAAGTCAATGTTTCTTTCACTCAAATTGATCGTCTCCGTCGCACAAGGCACCACCGCACCACCACCGCCACACCACCGCATCACCACCGGTCCACCACACCACCGCATCACCACCGGTCCACCACACCACCACCGCATCACCACCGGTCCACCACACCACCAACACACATACAACCTCCCACCTCTGTCGAGTTACATCGCGTATCACCACCGGTCCGCCGCGTCGCCACGGGTTCGCCGTGTCGCCACCGGTCAGCCGCGTCGTCACGGGTCCGCCGCGTCGCCACCGGTCCGCCGCGTCGCCACCGGTCCGCCGCGTCGCCACGGGTCCGCCGCGTCGCCACGGGTCCGCCGCGTCGAAACGGGTCCGCCGCGTCGCCACGGGTCCGACGCGTCGCCACGGGTCCGACGCGTCGCCACGGGTCCGACGCGTCGCCACGGGTCCGCCGCGTCGCCACGGGTCCGCCGCGTCGCCACGGGTCCGCCGCGTCGCCACGGGTCCGCCGCGTCGCCACGGGTCCGCCGCGTCGCCACGGGTCCGCCGCGTCGTCACGGGTCCGCCGCGTCGCCACGGGTCCGTATATGCATCTATCTATATGTGTTGTTGGATTGTAGAATACTAGTAAAATAGTGTTGACTTTTTTAAAAATGATCCATCCTGATCCGAACCCATCCTGATCCAAACCCATATTGACCCAAACCCATCCTGACCTTTTTTTCTAAATGACCCATCCAAACCCAAACCCATCCTCACCCAAATCCGTCCTAACCTAACAACCAACCCAATCTAACCCACCCATTTTGTCACCTCTAGTTTTGTGTATATAAGAATGTTAGAAATATAAATCTACTCACTTTTATTTACCAGCTGCACAACTGCACAGCATATAAATTATTTTTCTTATGAACACTAATAATAGTCAATTGATTTGAACATGTTAACTCATGGATAATCAGTTGGTTAAATACCAATCCATGTAATAACGTTGTTTCTATAAAGTTATCTTTTGACTTATCATATATGATAAAAGTATGCAACAACCAAAAAGAAAAAGTAGAAACTATCATTAATATCAAGATATCTTCTATATTTAAAAATAAATAAGTAACAAATATGCCTAAGAACTCGGGGGCTGTTTAATACCAACTTTGAAAATACTTAAAACCTATCTAAGTGAGATGTGCTCAATTAAGCTACTCGAGTGGACCTTCGAGTCGAGCTCATGTATAGAGCTTTTGTTGTGTTGCATTATTTCACTAAGTCTACTACATCAAATTAGTATATGATCGTTACAGGGTTAAGATAATATTAATAGTAATAGTAATAATAATAGAATTATATCAAAACTTGAAGTAACCTGTTAAACTAGAGCTTAAGCTTGGAAATAGATATTCAATGTAGCTAAAATAGTAGAATCGAGCTTTAAAGTGAAGTTGAACTCGGTTTAATCTGTGTTTTAAGTCATAACGCTAGCTAGGTTTTTATTTTTCGTAATTAGTAAAATGTTTTCAGAAAATAATCATTCAAGATTAGTTATAGATCAACGGCTTTAAAACCTCATAACGCTAGGTTTTATTTTTCGTAATCAGAAATGAAAGTAAATATCATAGTGCTATTCAAATAATTAATATGTAATTTTATTTTTAACTTTAATCAATGAAAGAAATATCCAATTAACCTTGATTGCAAGGTGGGGATGTGACTCCAATATCTACGATCATCAATGCCTGTTATCTTCATCCCCTTCCAAGATACCAACATGCAAATACCTCCACTTTCTTTCTCCATCCACACTTCCTGCATCAACAAACCTCCATTAATGGCTCGTGTTTTATCTTTGTGAAACAAACATACCCAGTAAAAGTCTCACTCATCTGATAAGAGCGCATGTGTGGATTTGTGAGAGGATGAAAGAGAAAAAAAGTTCATACCTTTGTACCACTGGAGAAGCGAACGGGACAACACAATCCAGCATATATGTCTTTCTTCCCCAAACACTTAGAACTCCCTTCATAAAACATAAGTTTCTCGGCAAGAATCCGGTAGTTATCGGGCAACTTCGGTTCCCATATGAAATCAGCCGACGATGCCCGGTGAAAACACCGATTGATTCTTGCCAAGTTACATATATCCGGTGGGTCTAAATACGCAAGAACCAAAGCCAAACAGTTCTCAGGTAAGTCACCGAGGCCCGGTGATAGCTCACCGCTCCTCGTTGGAGAACTGTCGTTGCTAGCCGTTGAAATCCCAGACCCCATTGGAGAGAAACCAACGATCGAAGATCGTTATTTCATTGTTATCAGGCTTTGATGATTTTGTAGGAAAGCAATGGTATGTGCCTATGTGGAAGGCGAAAGAAGTTATTGACCAATGTGGATCACGCTTTCTTATTATATTTACATGCATTTAATATAACTATTATTTTAAAAAGATTTTGATATCACAATCAAGGGAAATATTATTTAATTTATGAGATTGGTTATTTTTCATTTTATTTTGTTACGTAAAAAATTTGGACCGTTAATATTAGGGCATTAGGTCAAGTGTATATTTTAAGCACACTTGCTTTCGTCGTTTTATAAAGATGATTGAGATTTTCTTGGTGATATGTTAAAAGTTGGAATTTGAATTTTATTTGGATATCTATGAATGCCAATATGTGATCACAAGTTCTACTTATATCATGAACCACGAACTTTTATATATAGAAAGAGGAATAACACATAATACCAAATATAAATTGCTTAGTTTTTATTTACATATATAGAAAAATTATTAAACAAACTGGTTTATGTTCAATGTTATATCATACGTTTAGGTTATATTAATTACATGTGTATGCAAACAAATAATCAAACTAATTTGTTAAAACATATATATTTTTAGATTTTAGTGGAGTTAATATACATAATATTTAAATCATCTTTGTTCTTCAAGTATTAATATTGTAAGATATATAAATGGTTTGTTTTGATAGTATGTTAGGAGCCTACATGTAATGGAATTAGAGAAACTATTGTATCATTGCTTGAATCAATTACGTCCATAATCAAGAGCATAAATAGGCAATAGCCTAGCTAACAAACCGTAATTAACTCCTATAAATAAGGAATGGATTGACAAGAATATGCTAGCTAAAATAAGAGATATCGTTTCCTATATTCCCCCTCAAGATGAAGCATGCAAATTAGTCATGCCAATCTTGTCAAGAAGAAATTGGTGCTGATGTGTAGTGAGACCCTTAGTGAGTAAATCGGCTAGTTGAAGCTTGCTACTGACTCGCATTGGAACAACTTCATTTGATTCAACACGTTCACGAACAAAATAACAGTCCATCTCGACATGCTTAGTACGTTCATGAAAAACCGGGTTGTTTGCTATGTGCCGAGCTGCTTGATTATCACAAAACAAAGATGTGGCAGATGGAACGGGAACCTGAAGCTCGTTTAACAACCAACGTACCCAAAGAACTTCACTAACAGTGGAGGCCATTGCACGATATTCGGCCTCAGCAGAAGACCGTGACACTACCGATTGCTTCTTCGTTTTCCAAGATATTGGACTTCCTCCAAGTAAGAGGATATAACCAGTACGAGATCGTCTAGTGTAAGGGCAACCCAACCAGTCAGAGTCGCAATAGGCTGTTAAAACAGGATCACCCATGCGAGCAAGGAGAATACCCTGACCTGGTGTGGCTTTAAGATAACGGAGACACGATTAGCTGCTTCTAAATGAACACTCCTTGGATCCGCAACAAATTGACTTAGGACGTTTACTGTATAAGTGATATCTGGCCTCGTAGCTTGAAGATATAGGAGTCTTCCAATTAAACGTTGATATTGGTTGGCATCAACGCTTTGTTCCTTTTCTCCTTTGTCCAGCTTTAGTCCATGCTCAATTGGAAATGAGCTCGGTTTGCAACCAAGTTTGCCACTATCTTTTAAGATGTCTAGCACATACTTTCGTTGACTTAAAACCAAACCATCAGCAGTTCTTGCAACTCTATCCCAGGAAGTATTTTAAGACACCAAGATCCTTAATGCTAAACTCATGATCAAGCTTCGTCTTGACTTCTTGAGTTTTAGTTAAACAATTCCTAGTGATGATGACATCATCCACATAGATGAGAACAACAATCATAACATTTTTGTCATTATAGAGGAACAAGGAATGGTCGGCCTTGGATTGACGAAAATTCAAAGTAACAAGAAAAGTGGCAAATTTGTGATACCAATTGCGTGAGGCTTGTTTTAAACCATATAACGACTTTCTCAAACGGCACACTCGAGTCTCATTATTGTTAGAGAACCCTTGAGGAATTTTCATGTAAACTTCTTCATCAAGATCTCCATGCAAGAAAGCATTATTTACATCAAGTTGGTGAATGATCCAATCTCTCTTAACTGCTATGGCTAGTAAAGTTCGAACCGTAACTAGCTTAGCCACCGGCATAAATGTATCGTGGTAATCAACACCTTCCATTTGTGTGAAACCCTTCGTAACGAGTCGAGCTTTGTAACGTTCAACGTCACCATTTGGTTTGAACTTGATTTTATAGACCCATTTCGAGTCTATAGCTCTTTTACCTTGAGGTAGATTGTCCAAGCTCCAAGTACCATTCTTCTCTAAGGCTTTAATCTCCTTTTGCATTGCTTCACGCCAATGAGCATCTTGCAAAGCTTGTTTAAAAGACTTAGGCTCATCATTTTGGGTGATGGCCGTTAAGAAAGCCATATGATTAATAGAGAATTTTTCATAAGAAACGAAATTGGAGATTGGATAGCTTACCGTGGAGGCAACTTGATTTGATATTGATGTGGGGTGCCGAACCGAAGGTGGGACTTGTACCATAAAATCTTTGAGCTTTGATGATTGAGTTTTGTACGAATTGGCCTAGCATTCGTTTGAGGTTCAACAGCATCAACATTGTGGGTTACCTCATCATTGGGTTGTGCTTATGTTTCGTTTTCAACATGGGCCATTTCTTGGCCTATTTCGCTGTTGTGTTCGGCTGGTGGTTGGGCCGATTGGTTGCCCACATTGTTGTTGGGCTCGACTTCTGGTTGGGCCGATTGATTATCCAGAGGTTCTTTTGAAATGGGTTCACAATTACAATCATGATGGATTTTTGGTTCTTCGGAAATTTCATCATGATTTTGCATGGTTTTGAAAGGAAAAATGTCTTCATGAAAATGGACATCTCTACTAACAACTATCTTTCTAGTTTTAAGGTCGAGGATTTTATATCCTTTCGTTCCAGGTGGATATCCAAGAAAAACCCCTGACTTCCCCCTTTCTTCGAACTTATCTCCCTTAGTATTATTATTTCTAAAAAAACAAGACATCCAAAGATTTTCAAAAAACCATAATCGGGTTTTGCATCCCAAATTAATTCATAAGGAGTCTTATTTTTAAGGACCTTGGATGGAAGTCGATTAATAATGTAAGCAGCCGTCAAAACACATTCCCCCCAAAATCGTTTAGGAAGATTCGCTTCAAACCTTAAAGCACGGGCAGTTTCAAGGAGGTGTCTATGTTTTCTTTCCACAACTCCATTTTGTCGTGGAGTGTGGGGGCACGAAGTTTCTAACAGAATTCCCTATTTATTATAAAATTCCATCATGTTGCCAGACGTAAACTCTCCACCATTATCACATCTAATTCTCTTAATTTGTTTCTTAAACTGCACCTCTACCATCTTATGAAAATCCTGAAGGCATTTACTTGAGTCACTTTTGTGTTTAAGTAGAAAAATCCATGTGGCTCTACTAAAATCATCAACTAAAGTGAGAAAGTAATTTGCCCCCGTATATGAAGGAACCCGATAACCACCCCAAATATCACAATGAACTAAATCAAAAGGAGCAACAGTTTTAATAAAACTAGAAGGAAAAGGTAATCGAGTATGTTTCGATCTAGCACAAGAATCACAAAAATTACCCAAGTTAATAGTGCTAGTTTTGAGGAAATCTAACTTATTAAGCTTTTCCTTATAAGCATGCCCAAGTCTTTTGTGCCACGTTTCAACACTGACAAACATAGCTTTCCTTTCTTGAACCATCTTCATCCGGTACAATCCCTTTCGGCATCTACCCACACCAATCAAGTTCCTCCTTTGTAAGCCCTGCATGATAAAAAAATCAGGAAAGAATGATATAGAACATTGAAGATCTCGGGTAAGACGACTCACTGAAAGAAGATTAAAATTAAATTCAGGGACATAAATGACTTCATCAATTTTTATTCCTCCCGGTAAAATATGGTCTCCTTTTCCTTGGATAGGAATGGATTCTCCATTGGGAATAACGACAGGTGGTTCAAAAGAAGTGTTTCTTTTATTTATGAGTGCATTAGATATGTGTGTAATATATTCGGTACATCCCGAATCAACAATCCACTCACCGGTTTCGGTTTCATCTCCTTTACCTGCCATATTCGCCATTGGTTTTGTATTTTCGGCCTTACCTGTGTTGTTGAAATATTTCAACAAAACTTGGTAGTCATCCTGGGTTAGTCCAGGAATGGGACATGATTCAGTATCAACAAAAGCCGCTTTAGCCATGGACTTTCCTTTCTTCTTTCCCGGCCACCACTCTGGATATCCAATCAATTTGAAGCATCCCTCCCGTGTATGGCCTTCTCTTTTGCATTCAGAACATACCTCATCGGTTTCCTTCTTAGCCTTTACGACATCTTTCCCTTCGTTTCTTCCCGTAAACACGTCGCGTTTCTGTGCAGCCTTGAATGCAACGGATTTGGACTGTATCTTTCCTGTTCCTGAAATGCTTCGCTGCCTCTCATCCTCGGCCACTAAATGATACGCTGTTCCGAGAGAGACAACTGGTTTGGTGGCTAAAATCTGGGTTCGAATAACAGTGAAATCAACATCAAGCCCCATGAGGAACTCATAAAGACGATCCTTTTCTTGGTACGCAGTGATCTTTTTCGCAATATCACATTCATAATTGTTACAAGTGCAACGCGGAAGTGAGTGAATGGATTGAAATTCGTCCCACAGTGATCGCAACTGAGTGAAATACATTGATACGGAAGCTCCATTCTGTCGCGTCGATGCTATCTTCTGCTTTATCTCATATGCTCGAGGAGCACTTTCTTTTCCAAAGCGCTCGTGCAGATCAACCCAAATCTCTGAAGAGGTTGATGCGTACTTAAAACTATCCCGTATGTTCTTCTCCATTGCGGTTGATAACCAACCTTTTATCATCGCATCCACACGCATCCAGGGCATGTAGTCTTTGGAAGTTTTATCCGGCCGCTTAATTGTTCCATCTACAAACTCGAACTTGTTTTTGGCGAAAAGGAAATTCGTCATCTCCTGATTCCAATCCGCAAAATTGTTGTCTGTGAGGACTTCATTAACGTGTAGTTGTTTAGGATAGTCAGACGGATGGAGGTAGTATGGTGAGTCGTATGTGATTTCACCACCTGAGCTTTCTCCATCCTTGTGTTTGTCTTTGTTCGGGTTTTGATCATCACCAGGCATCGTGGTTGATTGATGAGAAGTTTATGTGAATTTGGTTTGTGTTTGTGTTTGCTCTAATACCATAATGGAATTAGAGAAACTATTGTATCATTGCTTGAATCAATTACATCCATAATCAAGAGCATAAATAGGCAATAGCCTAGCTAACAAACCGTAATTAACTCCTATAAATAAGGAATGGATTGACAAGAATATGCTAGCTAAAATAAGAGATATCGTTTCCTACAACATGATCCAAGCCAATCCAAGCCCGAGATCAAATAGGCTCGAGCCCAGCTCCTTTAACTTATGATACCTCGAACTCGAGTTCAACTTATTCTGAGTTATAGTTTTAAAGCACTAGTTCGTCTTGTGAGTAGTTTCTTAACCATCCTTTGTTATTTATTATTTAATTAATTTACATTTATAAGTAGTATATATATATATATAATTATAAGTTTATGCATTAATTATATATTGTATAATTTTGTATAATAATAATAATTATCATTATTATTATTGTTGTTGTTCTTGCTGCTGCCGCCGCCGCCGCTATCGCCGCTATTACTATTATTATTATTATTATTATTATTACTATTATTATTATTATATATTATTATTATAATAGTAATATTAATATAATAATAATAATAATAATAATAGTAATAATAATAATAATAATAATAATATTATTATTATTATTATTATTATTATTATTATTATTATTATTATTATTATTATTATTATTATTATTATTGTATCTATTATATATAGTAATTACAGAAAACTACTAAAATAAGAGCTCGTCTACTAAACAAGCTAGTTTATTCTTAGCCTAGCACTTGAGCTTATGCTCCTGTAAAATTAGACGCAATTACATATTTATTATCATTTTATGTGATAGTTCTTCTTCTTTCATATTAAGTTGCAATTATTAGAATAATATTAGATTGCATATATATCAACAGAAAACCTTGAGATCGAAGGGAAAATGGAACAATCAAACCAATAATAATTAATATAATCTTCCTACTCTAATAAAAGAGTATCTTTGGATGACACGTGGCAACACCATAATCATTCTCATAAAAATTTTCGCGCATCTCTCTCCTATTAAATGATTACCTTAATTACTAATAATATTATTTAACATTTTTTTAGATTTAATAAATTAATAAAAAGATCTATTTATTAATGTTATTTCCAAATAAATATTTTTTTATAAAATAATTAATTTATTTAAAGCATAAGACTTTTTAAAAAATATGAAATATTTTAAAATTGGTACTTTTAAAAAGTTAAATTTTTAAAACCAAAAATAATTAAATATGGGAGTTATAATATAAGATTTTTAAAAATAACATTTTTATACAGTTTGTTTTAGAACAAAATATTTATTTATTTTTAAAAAAAATTAAATTTTTTTTTTAAAAAGTTGATATAACTGTTTTATTACTTATAGTCATTTCTAATATATAATTTCAGTCATATCATATCATAAAATATTATTTTATAATTAATAAAATTTATTATATTAAATTTTTATTTATTTAACACACGTAATACACGGGTTTACTATAGCTAGTTAGGTATATATATTCGTACATACGAAAGCAGTGAAACCGACGACACACATATATTCGTTCGTATTCATATTTAACACAAGTTTACAAGCATGTTTTATGGAACGTGCTACCACTAACACCTCAGTGTCGGCGGAATAATTGGAGCCATAACATCAATCCTCCATATGTTCTTTGTTATAATCCTTGAATATATATATATATATATTCAATTTTTTTTAATATAGACTTCAATTCGCCATCACATATCAATTATTTTTGTTAGCTTGTACTAATTGCTAGGGTCCACCTGATGGATATGGAAAGGTCATGAATGCTGTCTTACCTGTTAACACCCATCTTACTGTAATTTAAATACGACTTAATTAAATATGTTGCATAATATTTGGTTGGTTATTATTTTATATACTGGAGAAGATAACTGGCGTATCACACCTGCTTTTATCTAATTGGTGATGGAATTATGAAGAAATATGTTTGTTTTCATTATAATCGTCATTAAGTCAGAAGACTTTCTGTCATTTTATGTATGAACATGTATTTACTTGAATTATATCACTTTATTAACGCAATATTTTGCGAAGATATATTTGAGGTTTAAAAAAACGCCACATGAATCATGTGAAAATCATGTGGTATGCTTTCTTATTTCAAAGGCCATCCCTATGAAACTAACTCTTCAAAAAAACGTCAAAACCTACATGGGAATTAATTCGACTTGGGTTGATTTCGGTTTGTAATCGATTAGGTGAGCGTATATTAGAGTTTTTGCACTATGTGGAATCATAGCAATTCTTTCACATCTCAATTTCCCGCGACACACAATGCCCGATGCCCTTATATAAATAAAATGTTATTAATTAATTGCATAGAAGTGTGAATACGACTGTTAAACTAAAATAAGCTAGAAATGTTATAAATATAAAATCATAGTTCAAAAGTAACTACTTAACTCCGGCAAGAGCTTTCTTTATTATAATAACCGATCATGCACTAACAGTGTAACATTCTTTCTCCTATCCTCTATTATGTGGTACAAAATTATATGATAATTAGATAGCTTAAGCGAGTGCAAAATTTAAATCTACACAAACATTTCACTTTTATACATTGTGCCAATTAATTACAGTTCGTTAACAAGAATTTATATTGTACTAAAGCAATCATTATATTTACAACATCTTGTAGTCTCCCAGTTATTGGTCTAAGAGATTACTTTGTCCAGACATGAGTACTTATTATGCTTGACATATATGGGGATTTACTTTCGCTAGATGTGACTACTTACTACAAACTATTGACCTTGCTGATTCATGGTCCAAGAGGATCCAACCGTCCGCTTGATTATCAAATTGTATACATGTTTTGTAATGTTTTGTAAGTTTGCAAAGTTTAAAACATATATATTTTTGTTTCATAGGTATAACCGGCAGAGCTTAAACACTTCTGTAGGAGGGGGGTTTGAAATTAATTTTTTTACGAGTGCCGAACTCGATATTTATATAAAATTTACACTAAAGGGCCAAAATTTTATAATATCGGACTAAAATTTAACACTGCCAATAATCCTCCGCCCCTTAAACCCTACTATTTTATTTAAATTGTTTGACATTTGGGCTTGAGAAATGAAGTTAATGATTCTTAAACACTAAAAGTCTAAAAGTATTTGCAGCCCACAAATGTAATAATCCAATATAATAGTCACATACTCACATCCTTGAGAGCAGCCCACATCGTAGAGAGCAGCCCAAGAATGCAGTCCATCTTAGCAGGCTCGTAACAAAAACAGCCCATCAGGCTGAGGCTAAGTTGAGCCCAACAAACAACAAACCTGAGCTTGTAATTCTTCATCCTTGTCTAAAAAGATGTCTTTTTTTCACTTTGAAGCTTAGGGAGTCGAATAATTTGTTTATATGATACATTAAAAACCGGTGTTATGGTGCCTGTTAAAATTACAAATAATATGACGGTCAGTGATGAATCCTAAGATTTTCCTTAGCAGCTATCAAATACGAATCATGTCAGAAAAGTTCATATCAGACCAATCAAAATGGGTATGGTAAAAAAAAAAGACATTTGTTCGTAGCAAATTTCACGAATTATGACATGACATTTATGTAATAATATAGGCAATTGACAATAATAGTATATCAACGGCACATATCAAAAAGTGTAACATCACAAGTCTTGACCTAGTCTGTACAAATGGATTCATTCATTTTTTTTAATCAATAACAATTAAGCAAATCAAATATACATCATAATCATCAATTCTGATCATATAAACCTACTTTTAATCAAGAACCGTACAATTTATGATCAAGATAGCTTCTAATTAGTTGGATACTCGAAGTTGAGTCTTGAGACCATAGGTGTCTTAAAAGAAAAAAACCTTGGGTACCTTAACTATTTTAATCGATATGTAAATGAATCCATTTGTAGTTGAGTGGGGGTGCAGGCCCCTTATACCTTTATTTCATCCGCCCATGATAAGGGTGTATAGTGATAGCAATGAGCAAAATGGGAGCACAATTGATATTGACAATGTACTTTGAACTATGATCGTTAGAACGTGACTAAAAATTATATGTTTTGAACATCAATATGAAGGTAAACTTAATTTAAATATGTTAATACTACTTGAAGCTTAAAATGTGCACAACAAAAACAAAATATGCAAATGCAAAGTAAAAACATCTTAATTTGTAAATTTACATTGAATATATAATAAAAAATCATGAAAGACAAGGTGTTCATATACCTATTGAATAAAATATGAATGTATGTATGTTTATAGAACACAAAACACAAATACGCATGTACATGTGTATGGAGCTCAATACACATTATAGGAACATTCATATGAAATATATACGTTGTGTATGCACATATATGGTACCAATACAAAATACATGCAAACCAAAACATTATAAATACAACAATTATATAAAAGATACATTGCACATTTTTGGGTTGCAATTCATGACCTTAATATAGTATGAAAAATATGTTATATATAAGACACAAGTAGTTAAGTTAATTTATATAAGACATGTAGTACATTAATGCTTAATTAGTATTGTTATTTTCCTATGAATTTCTATCTTCAAAAGAAGGTTGACTCGACAATTAAAAAAATGATTTTTCAGTTGACTTAGGAAAGGCAAGACAATAAGTCTTTTAACCCTCCTTTGGTTTAGAAAAATTGTTCATAGGTTGGTGCTTATTCGAAAACCTTACAAACTATTGGGTTTTCTTTTCCATTATTACTAACACTCATATAGCTTTATAACGTGAATCATTCATCCATTATCGCTCCACCAGATGCTAAACTAATCAGTGGCGGAGCTTGAACTGTTTTGTACGGGGGACGGGGGCGAAATTAATTTTTTTTAACGGGGGGCGAACTCGATATTTATATAAAAATTTACACTACTGAGCCAAAAATTTACACTATCGGGCTAAAATTTAACACTACGGATGAAAAAATAGGGAGGACGGCGCCCCCCCCCCCCGGCCCCTATTATGCTCCGCCAGTGAAACTAATTGAGCACAACAAAAGAATATGAATATAAATATGATTATTAAGGGTGTGTATGGGTCGATTTGGTTTTGTTTTAGACTAAAACCGAAACTAAAAATTGATATATCGGTATTTAGGTTCTTAAGCTCGTATAGTTTTGTTTCTTCGGTTTTTCGGATTCACCGTTTTGGCTTCAAAATTTTGGGTAAAAAAAATTGGTCCATAATGACATTTAAGATTCATATCAGCCTAGATGATAATAAAGTTACTAGCTAGCCACTCATATTAGAAAAAAAAAATCAAAGAATAAAAAAATAAAAAAAAATCAACTTAGGTATTAAAACATGTTCTGGAGAACGTTGGAGTTGCTATTGTGCTCGTGTCGTCTAATATCATAGATTCTCAAAAATATCAACAGTTGTTTTTCTTAGCTATAGTTCATCTATATGCTTCAAATATTTTTTTTCAATTCACGTCACTATGGGTTAAAATTTACTATCGGCGAAGATCTCATATATACAATAAAAATAAACATACCCAGTAAGTCCTACTCAAGAGCAGGGTCTGGGAGGGGTAAGTGGCGGCGAGTCTTTCCTCTATCATGGGAGATAGAGAGACTGCTTCCGAAGAGACCCTCGACTCGGTAACGAAAACCAATAATAGTCGCAATCGCAAACATAAAGTAAGTCAGACAACACACAGGTTTAAATCACTTAAATACATAGAAAGCGTGTACATCAAATAAGCGGGTAGAATCACGTATAAGGGCAGAAATAGGAAGACAGGTGGGCCGCAACAGATCTACGTCTACCCTTCCTACCCAGGATCTACGTGTACCCTTCCTACCCACCGGTCTCGCTAGAAGTCCTTAATTTTAATTCTACGTCTCCACTCACTCCTATCCTCGATCATGTGCTCGATCAGAGAGGTGCAAGTCTACCATATCTCGCCTAATTATTTCGTCCCAAGTCAACCTAGGTCGGCCTCTATTCCTCCTACCCTCTACGGCGATGTTCTCTACTGCTCTAACAGGTGCTACCATCGACCTTCGCTTTACGTGCCCAAAATCTCATATATATCCATATTGTATATATCTCATATATACAATACGGATATATATAAATTAGTGCCTTACATTTGCTGCTACATATGAATATCTCTTGGTCGACGGTAGTGAAGTACTAGTGGTGATTAGGGTTCAGGCTCGCTTGTATTTTAATTCACAAACTAGTAAAAAAACTTATAAAGTATCAATACTAGAAAACTGAATTCACTTTTACCGACAAACATATATATATGTAAGAAATATATCGATGAAGGACCATCACTAACAAGATTCCATCATTAATAATCCGTCGCTAAGTTTATCCAGGTCATCCATGAAGGTGTGCTATCACTGCAACCTCAAGCTTGGTGAGATAGTCCGTCATCGAGTCTAGCATGCGCTACACATGTTAAATACATTAATGATTATTAAATAGTGGGTGTTTGCGTGTGTATAATTATAACTAAATACATGTGGTTATGGAGTAGCAGGGGCGGACCAACCAAGGGTTGAGACGCGTAGTGTAAAAAAATACTTTTATTTTAAATTTTTTTACGGTTTTACGTTACCTCTGAGAAAATATTACGTTATCCTTAAAAGTTTTTTTTAAACTCAAAACTTTATAGAAATTTTAAGTTTTATAAAAATTAGTTTAATATTTTGAAGCATTATAGCAAGTTAACCCAATTACCCAAAATACCCAATCAAAAGCTCAAATATTAATTCAATCCAAAATTTATTTTAGCCCAATTAAGTTTTTAAAGCTCAATTTATTATAAAAACCTATTTAACTTGAAAAGAAGACCCCCCCTAAAAAAAACCTTCGACCGTTGCTGCTTTGCTTGTTGCCTTCAGGAGTTTCGAGTTCTAGTGCTGCTCGCTGCTCCTGCGTTCTGCTAATCGCTAGTCGTTGTTGTTCGCTGCTGTAGTGTGTTGGTCGCTGGTCGCTGCTCGCTAGTCAACAGTCGCTGCTGCTGGGCTGGTGTTTGAAGGTATTCTTTTTTACTTTCTAAGTTTTTTTTGTAAGATTTTAGTGTTATTTGCAAGATTTGAAGAGTAGGAGATTGATTAATGGTTGTTTGATTTAATTTTAGGTTTTATTGGCAATTAGGGATTTGTATTGGCAATTAGGGATTTGTATTGAAATTAGGGATTTGTAATGTTATTGTGAATTTGATTTAATTTTAGGTTTTGTTGCCAATTAGGAGATTGATTAATGATTAATGAATTTTTATTGTTATTTGGAAGATGAAATTAGGGATTTTGAGATGTATTTGATTTAAAATTTTATGAATTTAAATTGTGTTATTTGTTTATAACTAACTAAATAACTAACAAATCCAAATTACCAAATAACATTAATAACTTAATAAGTTAATAACTAAACAAATAACATGACCAAAATTATAATAAGCCCAAAACTTAAATAACTAAACAACTAACAAATCAAAAATACAAAATAACATTTTATAAAAACATTAATAAGTTAATAACTAACAAATACAAAATACCAAATAAAACAAACAAAATTTAAATAACTTAAATGATGATACCTCGGATTTGTTTTGAATGATATTCCCTCGGACCCCTTTATTATCGCGTTTTTTCTTTTATTTATATAAATGTGCGGTAAAAAATTACGTTACCCCTGAACTTTTCTTTTAGATCCGTCACCGTGAAGCTGGGACATGTGATATCCTAGCGTTGGATGTCCGGGGCTCACCCGTAAGGGTATACATGGATTGATGGTGATCCCAACCAATCGGCCTCCCTACTCCTACAAACTGCCCAGATTAACCTGTGCCATAGTAAAATACAATGCGCCGTCATCTCGTAGTTTATAATTTCATGTGGTTTAACGAAATAATATAAAGCATCCTTTTTACTAAAAGAAAGGCATGTAATCATATTAAATAATAGTTTTTAATATAGAAACCTCAGATAAACTTAACACGAAGCTATATAGTAAATTAGTTGACAATTTCATGTGTTACACAATTAGTTTTTAATGAAGTTAGACAAATTGTATAAAAGTATGTCGGTAATGCATATAAAAATGTTGCTAAAAACATACACTTCTACTTAGAGATTTTAATTGTATTTATGTTAAAGGACTCGTAAGAAAAGTATAGCACATATAAAAATGTTGCTAAAAACATACGCTTTTAGTTAGTCGTACATAATTTAATCCTAAGATTTTAAATTAAAAAAAACAAGAGGGAAATTGATAGGAAGAAAGACAAAAAGATTATTTATTGTTTGTTGTGATTATCTCCCTTACATTATTGGATAATTGATAAATAAACAAATATATAAAAATTATAAATTGGATTTGTTAAACGTCGTTGCGTTGTTTATTTAGGATCATGCTATTGTTCTTTCATGCACCCCACGTTATACTCACAATGCTATACTAGCGTATATTAGTTAATTACATGTTCAACCCAATCCCTGAATTTGTTGAAATAAAAAAATACAAAAAAACCCTTTCACAATAATTTATTATATACAATAATAAGAAGAATTTAATAAGCATATTTTATAAAATATGAAACTGCCTTGTTAATTCATTGAGATGCTCTTGAAGTGTATAAACCTTGATTACTTGCCTTGACTAGTCGAATACACGACCCGACCTGCTAGTAAGGGACTACTAAACGGGTCGAGACTAGCATTGGTAAGATGACATATGTCATTCTCACCGATAAGAATTCAAACATTAAAACGGGTCGAGACTAGCATTGGTAAGATGACATATGACATTCTCACCGATAAGAATTCAGACATGGCAATCACATGATCCCTACAAAGAGAGTACAATTGCCAATGTCATCATACGAGAGAAAACCATAATCAAAAGATTATAAGAAAATGGGTCTCGTATGGTTTCTATGCTCTCAACTCATATTTTCGATAATATTTCATCTTCTTCATTCCCTTTCTTGAATCAGGACAGGTAGTCATCGTGGAAGATTATTACTAGGAACACCCCTTTTGCTTCTCATGGTGCCTTAAATGTTCTCTATCTTGCAAATTAGCTTAAGGGAATTTAAACTCGAAGTCAACTCAATCGGCTAACACCAGTTAATCAAAGAAAAAATACACAATAATGTGGTTGGATATATGCGGCTGGATTTACGTCAATGGCTTTGTTTTTCTTTTTTTAAAAACATGACAAACTTGTTTAAATTATTCTTTAGTTAAGTCTTAACATTTGTATAACATATAAAATCAATGTTTTCAGAACCGTATTGGACGTCGAACCGAACGCCTTACTGGTTTGGTAGTTGGACCGGTCGGACAGGTCGGACCAGTTGGACCGGATTTAACTATATTTATATATGTAATTAAATATAAGTAATTTATATATGTTTTATATATGTATTTTATAGTTTATATATAATTTAACTATATTTGTATATACAATGTACTAATTTATGGTTTAACATCTCGTTTTTACCGATTAAAATAAAAAAAGTAAAAAATACCAAAACCGGTCCGAACCGGTCCGGTTTCCTGGTCCGACCAGTGGTTCGGGACGAACCGACCGGTTCGACCACTAAAAATGATCCATATCAGACCGGACCGGCCACCGGACCGATCCCCGGTCCAACCAGTCGGACCGGCCGGTCCGATCCGGTCTCCAACACATTGATATAAACCCAAATTTACTATTTTCTTGAAAATAACCATTCTGTTATTATTCTGATTCGGGTTTAGAATTCTTTTGAAACTAGACGTACATTTACCAGTGACGTAATATTACTCTATAATTAATTGACGAAGTAAATGAATAATAGCTTTTCTATGTTCTTATTTTAGCTACCAAACTTGTTTTGCTTTTGATGTTTAGCCCCTGATCATTGTTATATACACACATACACACACATCTTCCTACTCTAATAAAATGATAACTAGGTTAGACATGTGTCATCACCACATTTCACATCATCAAAAGTTGGACATGTGTCTTCACCATATTTCACCTCACCAAATTTTCCCGCTTCTCTCTCCTATTAAATTCTCATTAATTAATTACTAATAATAAATTAAAAAAAGTATATTTTTATTAATTATTTTTCTAAGTAAATAAATTTTTATAAAATAAAACTTACTTCTAAAACATCAAACTTTTTAATAAATATAAATTATTTTGAAATTGATGTTGTAACTAAATTTTTTATATACAAAAAATAAATAAAAGTGGGAGTTATAGTAATTTTTAAACTTTTACATTTTTTAAATGTTTGCCTTAAAATAAATTTATTTTATTTTTCTTTTGGAAAAAAATTAAAAAATTAAAAAAAGACTAAGAAGTTGATATCATTATTTTATTATTTATTGTTCGTACTTGTATATGATTTCAATTACGTTTTATCTTAAAATATAGTTTTTATAACTAATAAAACATTTTCTTATTTGATATTTTATTCTTTTAACCCGTGTAATACACGGGTTTACTAAAACTAGTATATATATATGTAAAGTTCATTTGTTAACCATTGTTTATTGTGATAACCCGTTAACTTTAATGTAGTGAACACTTACACCGGTGTAACTAACTTTTACACCGCGTTACATCACTGATTTAACGATTTTTCCTCAATTTTTAAATTTTCCCTTCATTTTAAAAAAAACCCCACCCCTTTTTAAAACGTTTAAACCTTTTTGTATAATGTTATTTTTTAAACAAATTACATTATTAATAGATCATTTTAATATCTTTAATTTGAGTATAGTCTTGTTATATTTTTTTAAAAAAATTTTAACGTACGTTTGAACCACTAGTTTTACTACTGTAACTCTAAGTTACAGTGGTGACGTGGCTTGTTGTGGACCACTAATTGGGTTAATGGGTTATTGTAACAAATAAGAGTTAACATTTGATCTCTATCATATATATGATATATATATATAGAAAGCGGCGAAGCTTGAACAATCCCGTAGGGTGCGGGGGCGAAAATAATTTTTTAAGGGGGAAGAACTCGATATTTATATAAAAATTTACACTACCGTACCCAAAATTTACACTACCATACCCAAATTTACACTACCATACCCAAAATTTACACTAACGGACTAAATTTAACACTACCGACGAGAAAATGAGGGGGGTCGGCGCCCTCCCGCCCACCCCACCCCCACCCCCACCCGGCCCACACAATGCTCTACCCTGTATACAACACACACACAATATATATATATATATATATATATATATATATATATATATATATATATATATAGGATATATAGTGACCAAATATTAACATTTGTTTATTACAATAACTCCTTAATCTAATTAGTGGTTCATGACAGGCCACATTGTCACCGTAAGTTAGAGTTAAGGTAGTAAAACTAGTGGTACACAACAAACGTTAAAAAATAAAATATATAGCAAGATTATACTCAATATAAAGATATAAAAATAATTTATTTAATAGCGTAATTTGTATAAAGAAATAACATCATACAAAAAAGTTAAGAAGGTTTTAAAAAACAAGTGAAGTTTTATAAAATGAGAGGGAAATTTTGAAAATAGAGGAAAAATCATTACATCAGTGGTGTAATGCGGTATAAAGTTAGTTACACTGCATAATTATACTGCAAATGTTTGTTATATTAAGGTTAACGACTTATCGTAATAAATTAGGATTAACAAAGAAACTTTACCGTATGTGTGCGCGCCCACACACACACACACACACACATATATATATATATATACATATATATATATACACACATACATACATATTATATATATACATACATACATACATACATACATATATATATATAGGAAAAGGTTCAAGCGAGAACTCCCTTTTATTGCGAGAACTTGCGAAAACTCATCAAAATCAATAAGTATTATTTTTTTTGCTTATATAACATTATTACACATGTAGAAGATTATGATCTTTATGTATATGTAAATTCGTAAGTTTAAAAGAGTTTACATTGGTGTAACTTTTGCAAAAAAACACATATATTTAAAGTTGTAAGTAAAACTTACACCAATGTAAATTTTTTTATATTATGAATTCACACATATATAAAATATCATAATCTTGTATATGTTTAATATTGTTATTGCAATAGAAAAATTATGATTTCTATTGATGTTGACGGGTTGTCGCAAGTTCTCACAATAACACAGCGTTCCCATTTGAACCTTACCATATATATATATATATATATATATATATATATATATATATATATATATTTGTGTGTGTGTGGTTCGCATAGAGAGGCTAGGGCCCCGAGAAGGCGATAGTTGTCTTAGTCAATACGTTGTCGCCAGTTAGATGTTATGAGTATCTGTGTGTTGTTGATTACGTCTCTTCTTCGTCCCTCTTTGCTTATATATGCCAATTTAGAGAGATAGCGAGATGAATACGGAGAGATGGCGATGAGCAAACGGTGCGTGTTATTCTCTTGTCGGATCCACTCGGTTTGTATTTCTAGGAATGTCTTTTCTATCTCTACTATGATGCATGCGACTCTAATGTCTTTAATTGGAGATCACATTTGATGGTTGTTTACATATATGCTTACCTCTATATTGTTAAGGTTTCTTTCGTTTATATATTACTTCTTTGCTGGTATTCCGTTGATGATGTTGATAGCTCTTGGTTCGCGTGAGATGACTTGGATTTGATTGTTTTTCTTTTTGTCTAGTTTTTGTTATTCTTATGCCTGGCTATTGAACTTACAAATCCAAGGAGTCTTGGAATTTCCTTAGTTTTTGTTGTGGTTACCAAACTTTTGAGCATTTTATTACAGTCACTTTTATTAAAACTAAAACGTAAAAGCGATGATGATGTCAGAAAACAATTTGATCCATTGTCTTACCGTGGCAACCAAATGAGGTTTGCAGCCACAACGGTTTTAACACCTAAGCTTTAAGAATTCCCAATATGTGTTATATGGATCGTATAAAAGACTTCTTTATATAGCACAAGCTACAACATCTAATGCAATTTTAACAGTAACTAAAACAACAAAATCATATTAATAACAAACACAAATGTGATACGCAAAGCACGGCTGGACACCCTGATCTATACTATATATATAAGCAAATGAGAAGGGCAAGAATGTCATTTCACACAAATCTCTTAAATCTAAGAGTTGTACAATCATTTAAGCACAAGTTACAAGTATTAAAGCCTGGTAGATTGGGTTCTTAAGCCAAAGATGTTTTCAAAATTCAAATACACCCAGATCTCAACTCTTTTCTCTGCAGAAACCCTAAATCGTCAGCCACCTCCCCACCCGACTCCACCACCACCTCCTCCTCCGCCGTCGTCTTCCACCTCCACCTACCGGCCCTCCACCTCCTCCAGGCAAGCCTCTCCTCCTCACCATCGCCGTCGCCACCGACGGCATGGGGCGGAGCTGCGTCTCCCACGGCCGCAAGACGGTGGGCCGGGTGGCGGCGGTGGTTAACGTCGATTCGGCCGTGAGTAAACCCATTGTGTTTCAGAACGGGTGGATGAAGCTTGGGGGTGAACCGGACCGGTCGCCGGTGGCTTGCTTGCATTTGAAGGTGCGAACCGAACCGGACCCCCGGTTTTGTTTCAGTTTGGGGGTGAACCGGAGTGTAGTCCGGTGGTGTTTCAGATTCAGGGGAATATGTTAAGATCAGTGTGCTAAGATTTGATTGTTGATTATGGTTGTTTAGTGTTGCTAATTTGGTTTGTGATTTTATACAGCTGAAATGTCTAGAAGACAAGCTTTGTTTCCTGGTGATTCGAGTTTCAACAGTTGCTTCATATATTCAGGTTTTTCTATAACTTAACTTGATGAAATTACATGTTACATTCTTTGTATTCAACTAGACAACATAAAGGTCTAGACTTGGTATAAATAGTGCAGCCTTAGGAGGCCGACATTTGCATCTGATATTTTTAATTCAGACAAACACAAGATGGAAAGATTTCTACATGCAGGCCGGTTTTCTATTGCTTCAGTATATGCGCCAATTTCTTTTCCTGCTCTTCCTTTGATTGTTTGAAGAGTAGAGGTGATTCTCTTGCACCTGCACTGGCTGCAGTTGGCTGATTAAGAAGTATTGATCCAGATAAAATTATATTGAAAAAGATCATTTTAACCGGGTATGAAACACCTCATATTAACATTAACTTTTATATGCTTTTTTTTTCTTAGCACCAGAAATTGTGATTTAACTTTCTTGAATAGTTAATGAACATTGTGTTATTTATTGTTTGATTTTAGGTAAGATATATGTTCCATAATCCAGAAGATGTATGTTCAAAAACAAAAGCTGCAGTAAGATATATGTTCCATAATCCAGAAGATGTGAAATGGTTCAAGGGATGTGTTTCTTTTCTTCATGGTGATATTATTGGTGTAAATGAGCTGACCTGATCCTGAGTCTGGCTCGCTTTGAGTAAGCCAATCTTGAGTAGCTCATGAGTAGTTGTTAGCTTATTTGTAGCCCTAACCGAACATCCATCTATGTGGTTTGTTGCTATTGCTGATGTGTTTGTCATAATTCAGCCCGTGGAAGTGTGGACAAATGGTTAAGGTCTAATCTGTAATGAACCCATGGCCGATATGAGATTTGCTTAGTGCATTACATGTATCACGTTTTCTTGATTATAATCATAATTCAAATGGTCAATGAAACATATTTTGACACTGGTGACTGGATCTTTCAATATACAGTCAATCATATTATTATAAGATTTGAACACAATCTGATTTGAGTTATGAGTCATTCATAATGTAATTTCCTTAAAGTTTATATACAACTCTTGTTGACCCGTCACATTCGTGTTTGTTTCAGTCAACTTAGGAGCATATGAACAGATTTAATAATTTCCTGGTAATTGTTCATATCATATCTTATTATATCACTTTCATTTTCCATATTTGTTCATCAATTTTTCTTTTTTTTATTCTTTTAGGGTCCCTGTGTTTCTATAATTGACCAGCATTCATGGTGGAAATGTGGACTTCCATGATCATTACTTGAATTCTGGAGTACCCGACGAAATTGCTGATAATTTATCAGAGTTTCTTCCAAATGATGATGGTCTTAGTTATGAGGAGGTTCTCTTGCAGCAGGTAATTATAAATCAAGATCATATAGTTTAAAAAGTTTAGACCTTTATCGTTAACGTCATATGTCATGGGTATTGGTCGATATGTCACAGGCTAGCATGTACCAGTCATTTCAAGAACGTGCTTGATATAGTTTAACAAGAACTATGAACAAATAAGGATAACCAAAGTGGATAAAGATAAACATCATGAGGACAAAAAAATTTCTTTAATTGGTCAACAATTGATACATTGATGCCACTTACTGTTTTATTTCTCATTATATGAACATTGCAACCAAGTAAACTGCTTATTGCATCAATGCAGCAGCATGAAATGTGAAAACTATGGCTGTTTTTGCAGGTTCGGATTGCACGTATATTTAACACATATGGTCCTAGGATGTGTCTGGATGATGGCCGTGTTGTAAGCAACTTGTTTCACAGGTAAACTGAAGTCTTTTTTATGAACATTTTTATTCTTTGAAAATGATATAGGGTCACTTACTGGTTATAATGATTCTTGTTTGGTCAAATTTCTTAGTGAGATAGTTTGGTTTTGCAGGCCATTCGTAAACAACCAATGACAGTTTATGGTGATGGAAAACAAACATGAAGTTTTCAATACGTCTCTGACTTGGTATGCTATTCCATATTCGGTAGGATAAATTTATTAAGCCTTTAGTTTGATGTTAATTCAAGATTGCCCAAGAGTTCATTTCAGATTTGAATCTGATAGCTAATTAAATGGCAAACTACACGAAGTAGGAACAAGCTGTAGACTTTTTCCCTATATTAGCAACCGACTATAAATAGCCAGAAGACAGAAATGAACTTATAGTTTATTACCCTTTTTAGCGTTCAACCTCCTTTTTAATTATTTTACTTGAAATTTTGTGATCTCTAATGCTAGCTGAAACATCACGTCATATATGCAAAAAAAAAATTCTAATTGTAAAGAAAATTAGAAAATAAAAGTATCTACAAGCTTGAAAATGATTTACTACAGTTATTGAAGGTCACGTACCATGTGACATATACATTAAAATGATAAATTTATGTCAACGGTGTTAGACAATCAGTATAACTTGCTAACTAAGAAATTATAACTAAAAACAATTGGTAAGAAAATGTAATTTGTCCTAAAATTGTTATTTAAGTGTAAGTTGGTTTCTACATAGTTTCAAATTTAAAGTTGATTGCTAAAATCAAGAAAAAAGTATGAAGTTCGTTTCTATTCTGTAAAGTTTATCCTTATTAAAATTTAATTTTTGGTGCACCAAAATTTTGAGATTTTCTTTCATGTACATAAACTTCAAAAGTTCAAATTAGTTTTGTAGTTAAAGTTAATTCATTGGGCCCTGTGTGTCAAACTTCACCTTAGTTGGATCTTGGAACCAAGGGATTTCCCTTTGTGGTACCTCTAAATCAGAATATCAGATTAACAATGAATAATATTTATCTTTTAGTGGAATGAATAAAGTCTTTGACAATTTTGCTCTTCTTGAATTCAGGTTGATGGACTCATGGCACTAATGGAAGGTGAGCATATCGGACCTTTCAACTTGGGCAACCCAGGAGAGTTCACCATGCTAGAACTTGCTGAGGTTTGTCTGTCTGCTCTCGCACCAAAATTATCCCTTTTCCCAACCCACCCATTGTGGCCCTTCTGGTTTTCAAACTAATCATCAACATATGATCTTTGGTATTAGGTGGTGAAAGAAACTTTTGATCCGAGTGCTACAATAGAATTCAGAGAGAACACTGCTGATGATCCTCAAAAGAGAAAGCCATATATTAGCAAGGCAAAAAACCTGTTAAATTGGGAGCCTAAAATAACACTCCGTGAGGGTTTGCCACTAATGGCTGTTAATTTCAGAAACCGAATCTTGAATGAAGATGAAGGCAAAGTTGTAAAGTGAGATATTCATGATTCAATACATGTATGTATAGATCCAGCAGCCTATATCTATGTGTTTGTTTATTTCATTGACATATGTTTTTTCCTTCCAAATTTTAGCTGCTGTTAGATTGTAATTCCCACGTTTAGAGGAATTATATCGTTTTTGTTGACTCAAACCCTTTAAAAGTATTGCTTTGTTTGTGTAATAGTCTAATAGATTTTGATGTATCAGAAAAGGATTTTTTTAATGAATTTATGCAATTATTTGCTAAAGAACTTATTATTCTTTCGTTTATAGCTGGTATTCTAAGAACCGGTTAATGTTTTGCTTGTTTTAGTATATTAACTGATGTTATTATTAAGGAATCAAAAGATTTATATTTCCCTTACAACAATTTTATAATAACCGGTATAGTTTTAGCAAGAAAATTAACGGTACTAACGGGTCGGGTTGGGTCCTGAAGCTTTAACATAAAATCCATTAGAAGATATTTGTTGGCACAATAAAAAAAGGAAAGAAACAACCATTGAGCCCTGAAAGATAGAAAGGAGACACATAACCAGCGCGTACACACACACACACAGACACATGACCAGATTGGTTAAGAATGAATGGGTTATTATTTGCATGTAGGAAAGTCAATTTGGAAGTTATACAAGGAAGACATATCTTCATGTTCCATAGTAATGAAAACTTCAGTGGGAGTAGTGTATCTTCTTGCTTGTCTACTTGAGCCTTTTATGCCATTATTTTCCATTGAGGTAAGTAATTTGATATGCTTCTGTGAAATGACACTTTTATCCCTCCATATATCATAAGTTCAATTTGTTTGCTATAGGTACTCAAGCAGCTTTCTTTGCCCTTTGAACCTTCCCTCTCTAATGAGAAATGAGATCATGTAGGGAAGGCTAAAAGACCATGGGAGATAGTACCTGCTGGCCACAGAATTGGGACCCCTGTGCCATTATTTAAGGAACTGGTATATAAAAAATATGTTCTATTTTTATGGTTACATGTGCCATAGTGAGAGTGATGAATCTGACTTACTGTAATTTGTGTGTGTGTGTTATTTGTGTGATGTGCAGAAAGATGAAGAGGTGGAGTTCTTTATTTGTGTAGCATGGGTCAGTCACATGTAGTTGCAACAAAGGTTTGACTTTTACAATCTATGTATCAAAAGAACTAAATGTTCTAATCTAGGTGTTCAACTATATTCCAGAGGCTTTTATACGAACACAATATTAATTATTTTGGTTAATGTGGTTTTCATTACTTGATATGTGTTGTTATTTTAGTTTCTTTTGTTTGCAAGTAGTGGTTGTGTACTACTCTAATGCAAGACTAGAACTCAAGTGATTATAACAAAAGATTACATTGTAATTAATAGTTTACATGATTAGTTCATTTTGCTAGGCGATATAGATTTAAAGGTCATTTAAACAATAAAGCGAAGGATCTAATTTTTTGTGTGCATTGTGTTTATATTGTGTCAATTGATTTGCTGAACTATTAGATGGTATTATGTTTTTCATCAGAGGAAACTAACATGCATATAACAAAATTTATATTATGAGAGGATTGATAAGCTTACCAATAATCGAGTACCATGTTGTCCTATATAGGCACCGTCACATCGCGCGGGTCCTACTAGTTATTATCAAAAGAATATCTTCCATATTTGTTGAATCCAAAATAAAATAAACATATTTTTTTAATTTTTTAAACAAATGGAATTAGATAAAACAACGTGCCGATGACAAGCAGACTGTTTCAACTCACCACCCACGAGTCAACTCACATTCTCTATATAAAACCTCAAACAACATGACAACCTTATAGAAACCACTTTCACCAATGGCGGGACATAACACACCCTACTACACCCCACCGCCAAACCCACCACCACCACCACCACCACCCATCTCCTCCGCAAAGACAACATCCTCTTAACCTGCATCATCTTCTTCTCTGCTCTTTCTTCTACTTATTCGGCTCATGGCAACCACACGCCACCACTACCACCACCGTCAAACCCATCCGCACCACCACCAACTGCCCCACCACCACCACCACCACCGCCACCACCGAGCTAGACTTCACCACCCACCACTCCGCCGCCACCACCACCACCACCACCACCGACGCCACCACCACGGTCAAAACCTACCCACCGTGCTCCGTCAACTTCTCCGAATACACCCCGTGCCAACATCAACAACGATCGTTGAAGTTCCCACGTGATCGTCTTATATACCGTGAACGACATTGTCCCGAGAAGTCGGAGATTCTTAAGTGTCGGATTCCGGCGCCGTAGGCTACAAGAATCCGTTCAAGTGGCCGGTGAGCAGGGATCTGGTGTGGTACGCGAATGTGCCCCACAAAGATCTGACGGTGGAGAAGGCGGTGCAGAATTGGATCAGATTTGAAGGTGATCGGTTCAGATTTCCCGGTGGTGGCACCATGTTTCCCAACGGTGCAGATGCTTATATTGACGATATTGGAAAGCTTATTAATCTTAAAGATGGGTCTATCCGAACCGCCATTGATACCGGTTGCGGGGTACGTAACATTATCATTTTGTCACAAAGTACAAGCCTACCGTTTACTTTCGTTTTATTCTATTTTATTATATTATACGTCAGTTTCATTCGTTTTCTGGGTGTCATATTAGCGTCATATATATATACATATATATAAGTAAGTAGTTTCTTTCCTTTTTGGTTTTTCTTTTTTCATTTGTGACGACTGTTTTTATAACAAGTTAGATAAACATTTCAATTTTTCCAATGAATCGGTGAACGCTTATTTACCGGATTTGAAGAAAAAGAATATACCTTATGGGAACGCGGTGTTCTTATGTGGAGAAAGCTTTTGTGGGTTCGAGAAACCAATTTTATCGTATCGGTTACAATTTACAAATGGCCTTAAATTTAGTTTTTTACTAGCAATCGTAACAATATTTTACACATATATTTTATTTTCAAAATCTGGACTGTTGTATTTTTCTATGATTTGAAAATATAACCTCCGGGTCGGAGAGAAAACCAATTTTTATTACCAAGTTGTGGAGTTGGAGACTTTTATGAAATTTAGTAAATACAAGTTCAAAACAGATAACATTTTGGTTTTATTTAGGTAAACAGTCTTTGATGCCTGTTTTCTAAATGCTCCAAAATTGGGTATTTTATTATATTCACTTCTTTACCACCTCAGATGAAATTTGCCAATTTAGAATAGCATTGAATTTGAAGGTCGATTTTGAATTTAAATTTATTTAGTTAAAATTTATTTATTAGATTGTTGATGAGACAGATTCATTAATGGTGTGTGTGTGTATATATTTGCTTTGATGTACATGAGTTCTTACCTTGAAGATTTGCATGTAGGATTAATGGATTTGATTAGGTAATAAATTGTTGTCAACTTGATTCAAAATAGTTGCATCACAAATTTTTCGTGACAAAATTTGTTGTCTTTCTAGACACATTTGACCAACACTTCTGTTGATTTATTTAGCATATTAATTGTTTATGTTCTTTGTTAGATCACAAGCTACGAAGACCATAATTCAAATCTAAGCCGTCCTATAAGCATAAAAGGCAAACAAAAAGATATATCCAACGAATAAGTATTTGATTTGTTTCGTCATTAATTTCTTATGTGTTGGTATTAATTAATTTATAATATATTATCTACTCTAACTTGTTTATGTTCTTTTTAAAATATGATTAAACCAAGCAATGAAGGAATCAGTTGAACAAGTCTTTGAACACAAGAAACACCCATTTGAAGATTCAAATCGCTAATCATAACCACTATTAATGTTGAATATGTATTGCTTGACATATAAACCATAAACTAATGATGAAAATTAGTTATCTTGAGATAACTTAATTTCAATGTCTTATATCCCTCCATTAGTTTTAGTTGTTACACCATTATTCATAATTTGTCAAATCAATAATATTTCGCTATTTCAATGCTAAAGAGAAAAAGATATACATTAGCTAGCTAGTTTAATATTTTCAAAATTGTACACTAAATATTCAATAGGTACATAAACTTATCATATCTTTGGTAAATATTATATTAGGTAGCTAGTTGGGGAGCTTATCTTCTCTCAAGAAACATCATAGCGATGTCGTTTGCTCCAAGGGATACACATGAAGCTCAAGTACAGTTTGCCCTAGAGCGCGGTGTTCCCGCTTTGATCGGGGTCATCGCCTCCAAGAGGCTTCCGTATCCTTCAAGGGCTTTCGACATGGCTCATTGCTCTCGTTGTCTCATCCCGTGGGGTCAATATGGTAATTCCACCTCACCACCTTTCTACTCTTAATTATATATATTTTGAATTAAATGTTTATTATTTAGCTTTCTAATATATATGTGATCAACAAACTATATATAGATGGATTGTATTTGATCGAAGTGGATCGCGTTCTTCGACCTGGTGGATACTGGATCCTTTCCGGGCCTCCGATTAATTGGGAAAACCACTGGAAAGGGTGGGAGAGAACGGAGGAGGATTTGAATGAGGAACAAACCCAAATCGAGAAAGTTGCCAAGAGTCTTTGTTGGAAGAAACTAGTTCAAAAGGGTGATCTTGCGATATGGCAAAAACCAACCAACCATTTGAACTGTAAAACGAATCCAAAATTCACCCAAACTCCGCCTTTTTGCCCCGTCCAAAATCCTGATACGGCTTGGTTCGTTAACTCCTATCTGATTCTTAATTTGTTTTGCATTTGATCATATCTAACAATCTTGGTTTAAATTAAACCACACGCCTAATGCTCAAGGCGAAGCGCGATGCTACTAAGAAAGTGCCTTAGGGTTCTGAGGCCACACACCTCATGCACATTTGGGTCAAAATTTTCAGACATGGTAAAACTATTAGGCATGTGGAAGGGTACGTGACATGCATGTAAAAACAAACTAATTTAATGAACGAAAAAATCATTAACTTTTACTTAATAAAAAGGCTAATTAATAATCATTAAAACTAAATGAGCAAGATACAAAAGTGCTTAGACTATACATAAAGTTTATTTGGTTGTACATGGACCTGAACGCTTTTTAACTAAATGATCAAAATATTAATAGGTATACGGACATCGAAACATGTCTGACTCGATTGCCAGAAGTATCAAGCAGTGAAGAAGTTGCGGGTGGTGCAATAGCGAATTGGCCGCAGAGATTAGACATGGTACCTCCTCGGGTTAGCAGTGGAAGCATTGAAGGTGTAACACTGGATATTTTCCAAGAAGACGTTCTTTTATGGAAGAAGAGAGTTTCATACTATAAAACTGTAAATAATCAACTTGGACAACCAGGAAGATACCGTAATCTTCTTGATATGAACGCGTTTTTGGGTAGTTTTGCGGCTTCACTCGTTGAAGATCCATTATGGGTCATGAACATTGTCCCGGTTGAAGCCAAAGCCTATACCTTAGGTGCAATTTATGAGCGTGGACTCATTGGAACGTATCAAAGCTGGTTGGTATATTTAACCGTATTACAATATATATCATATACATTGCAAAAAACATATTCAAACACGTACATAAATGACTGCTAACGTTACGGTGTTGTTTTTCTATAGGTGTGAAGCAATGTCGACTTATCCTAGGACATATGATCTCATCCATGCCGATTCAGTGTTTACGTTGTATAAAGATAGGTAAGCTTTCAAGTTTAGTTTGTTATAAGTAAGTGAGATTATATTGTGTCCACGTGTGAATTCAGTTTTAATTTAATGGTTTTCTGTATTTAACCCTTAGTACAAGTTAGTTAATTATTCTCTGGTCTCAGTGGTAATGAGAAATATTGTGTGTTACAGATGCGAGATGGAAGATATAATGTTGGAAATGGACAGAATATTAAGACCAGAAGGAAGTGTGATAATAAGAGATGACGTGGATTTACTGGTCAAAGTAAAAAGAATCGCAGATGGGTTAAATTGGGAAAGTCAAATAGTTGACCATGAAGATGGGCCTTTGGTGAGAGAGAAACTTCTCTTTGCTGTGAAATTGTATTGGACTGCTCCTGCTGATTCAGACCAAGGTTCTTAAAAGTCAAAACTAACTCTTTTCAGCTTTTACTTTTTTTGTTTTTTTTTTGGAATTTAGATCTAAATTGTTATTTACATTTTTTAACTTCCCACTTGCGTTATTAGATCAATTATTAATAGCGATAACGTGCCGTTTCGTTTTTTTCTATCTGAATATCATGAATCATTGAAAGTGACATTCGTATGAATATTAAATTTTTAGGGGTCACATATAGAAAAATGATATTTGTTATTGTGTCCCCATATTAAATCAACAGTGGAGCAGAAAAAAATGGATTGAAATGTTCAAAAGTTTATATTAATAGATTTTGTGATCAATTTAGAAGTTCTCGCATGGTCGTTTGAAACAAAACATTAGCTAGGGGTAAAGCGGATAATATGATCGTTGTACATGAGCTAGGGGTAAAGCGGATAATACCATTGTTATGATGAGGTGTTATCATACAGTATCAGAGTAACTTCAATTTCAATGTCATTTTTTGATGGTTTTGGTGGGATTATTTTGTTTACACATTAAACGAATCCCTCTTTCATGGGCGGAAGAGATGATAGGATTGCACTTAAACGGTGGGTTAAATGGAGCCATCGTATTCGTATAATATGTTTTTAGGTCACATACAGAACAGGTCTATTAGAACTCTATATTTAAGTATGCTCGCATGACCCCGTTAAATCTCCATGGTTAAGTATGCTCACATGACCGAAGTTGGGTGAGAGGATGATATCATGGGTATAAGGGGATTGAAGAAAAGTAAAGAGGGTGAGTAGGTTTTCTTTTTAAAATTCTTGTTTAAAAAACTTAAGTTTGAACAAAACTCTTGTTAGTTGCATAATCGATAGAATTAATGCAAACGTAATGTATAATAAATGCAATCAAAGTAATTTAAAAAGTTTAAAGGAAGGAATGGCAACTGATTGATAAAGGTTTAAGTGAATGTTAACTAATCTATTGTACGTCATCTCTCCGGTCTATCAAAAAATTGCTTTTACTGGATATTCTCTTGAATGGAAGAGATCACTAATGTATAATGTCTCACTTTATAAAGGACGTGAACACATTGGTCTCACTAATTTCTCAAAAAGAAGTGTTCACCTTGCAACAAATATCTAGCATTAGATAAATCTTACAAAGATCAAAGCTATAGTGGTACGCGAACACACAAATACAAATCAAGTTGAAGCATAACTTCTATTTGCTCTTCTATCTTTGATCTTGATCTTCTAGCTTTTTAAAATACTTGAATGTGATGGAATTAGTGAGGGGTGTACTCTATCAATATTACACAAGTTTATGGGCCAAAAAGGGTGTAAAAGACTCATATTATAGACATAACACAAGAAAACTCGAAATTGGGGCCATGATCGATGCATCGACAATGGATCATGTGGTCGCCCCACTTTTCGTTTTTCTCGTGAACATTGTGAATATTTATATTAACCATATATGAAGATCCTTTTTATAAGAAGGTTCTATCAAATTCTCATCAAACTAACAACTAAGAACTTAAACACTATAATCAAGAAAATTAATGTGACAACTATTAAATTGCATGAGTTAGAACAACCCGTTCTCTTCTAATTATAAAAAGTCAAGATAAATAATTGACGCCATAAATCATCAACCCAGATCCACATCATAAGAACATGAAGCTTAATTAACTCCAATGTAGCGTGTCGTTAGGATGCTAACATACTTTAATGCATGACGAAATTACAATCCCTTGTGTATCACACGAGGGGAAGAATATATAGAAAACAATTGTGAAATACTCGTCAAGAAAAAGAATAATATATTATTGAATAAGCAAAACCTATATATGAAGATTCTTTGTATAGGAAAATTCTAGTTATTTATCATCGAAGTGGTGACTTAGAATATAAATACGACAATTAAGAAAAGTAATAAAACAACTAAAAAATTGTATGAGTTAGTGACAACTCATGCTTTTCTTATAATGGAAACTCAAGAAAAATACCCAAATTCAAATTCAAAAGTAGTGAAAGTCATGTAATTTTTTTTGTTCACTCTTTTTCTATATTCCTACAGGATCCATGTATGAGTTTTTCATTCTATTTATTGACCCCTTACCTAAATAGTGCTAACTTTTTTATTGCAACATTAAGTTCAACAAACCCATCATTTGTATGGTTTGATGCATTTGTATAAACGTGTCTTGGTATTATGTATTGGCAATAATTTAGCACTTATAGATTTTAAAACTTGAATGCCTAAATGCCTAATAGGACACGTGGTTAACACAAAGAGTAAGGGAAATCTAGTCATTTTTGTCATGAAACTATTTACGAGGAGGCTTAGTACTGTTAACATTCTGATCTAATAACATAAGGATAATGGTTTGGGTTTGTAAACTTTAAGGTCTCAAGTTCAAACCCATGTCAAGGGGGTTTTCCTACCTTTTTGATGGTGTTTCTGGATGAATCAGGCCTAAAATGTTAAAATCATAGACGTTTTATCTCAGAAAGACTCACTCGATATTATAAATAGTTCCAAACGCCATTAAAAATAATTTAGGAGGCCTGGTGTTTAACCAATGTAATATAATGTCCCAATAATCATGATGAGGGGTGTGTTGTAGCATGTTATGATGCGAGGTGGTTGGTCTAGTTTATGATACCACTGTTAAATGATTGCTATTTTTTTTCATACAAACACGCCATGAACTCCTTATCATGCTTTAACTCTTGAACACAACTCCAGACTAGCATTGATATGCTTCCTAAAGCTTGATGCCCAGGACTTTGGAGCTCAAGTCGATGATTACCGTATAAATCCAATCCAAATGTTTTTCAGACACAACAACTTCTAAATATCATACTGTTAAACAATTTGCCATCAAACAAGTAGTTTTAAGCAACACTTTTTTACAAGAATTTAGGCATCTTAGGGGGATTGTAGGATGCCTCACTTAGTAATCGGGTGAACAAGTAACCCGATTCAGGTTGGTTATTCAGATATATCACAAGATTTTAAAATTAGCTAGGAAGAACACAATGAAATTCTTTGCTTTGTGAGTGACTGCTTTAGCTGTTTTATCAAGTGAGGGTTTGAGCACATGTAGTCCTGGAATGATTTCCTTAAGTTTCGCAATATCTTCAAATGTTCCTCCTTGTTATCATTGTTAAGCAAATCTGTGAAAAGCTTCTTCCAAAGATCAACTTTTTGGTATCTGTAAAACATGAAACACAACCAAAGTCAGGTCAAATTAGAGCAATAAGTGATGTATTTTAGTCTTGTAATAGTTAGGATGTAACGAATACCGTTTGAAGGGTGATTTTGGTTGATAAAAATAGCCACCATGAGCGTTAGGGGATGGCTGCTTGTCGATCTCCATATACGTATTATGAAGCATCAAATGAACGATAACACAAAGCCCATAAGTATCAACCTAGCAAAAAAGTCAACTAAAGTTAATGTGGAATTCAAAAATTAGAAAATGTTGTGGTTGGTAAGAACATGCCTGATATGTCCATGGTTTGTTCTCTTGCATTTGTACACAACGGAAACCAGACGTTCGACAATCTCCATTAAACTTTACGTTGTTGGGAAATAGTTGCAGGTCTATTCCTCTACCCCAATCAACAAGACAGAGCCCCTGCCAATTGTAGTTATGAAAATAAGTGTCTCTAACTTAATTTATCAACAAATTTATCATTCTTAACATACCTGTTCATGCCAAAGACCACTACGGGTCTCAAATCCATCTTTGTTAGTTCACCCCTGCCCAAATTAAAAGATGTTGAAGCAAAAACAAAATTATGGAATTTGGTAATAGAAGTATTCTAGAACGGGGTTTACCTAGTGTAGCGCATTAAAAGATTATCAGGCTTAAAATCACCATGAATAATGCCATGACCATGCAAAATTTCAAGCATTGAGAGCATCTCAATTGTGTAATGTATACACAAAACTTCATCCATCGAGACGCCAGTACACACGTTGGTATTTATGGCATCCTAGGCAATGAATGCAATTAGTAAGGAAAAGGGGGAAAATAGAGAGAAATTTGAACATAATATACATGATCCCTAAACTCACCAGGAGCGTCCCGTGAGCTAAAAATCTGAAACAAGAATGCTATAGTCTGAAAAGAGATGCAATCTATGAGCATATCCGAAGCACATTCTCTGGGGAGAAATAGTTAACAGTTGCTTAGCCAAATAATAAACGGTAGAGGCGTCACCATTTGTTGGTGAACGGATTGATTGGGGCATAGCAAACAGATAACAATGAAATAACATTAGTTAAAAAGGATACGGGTCAAAGTTTAAACAGGTGGTTTTTTTCTAATTGTGCATATTTTACTGAATCATTTTATTTCAAACAAAACCACAATTTAATCATTTAAAACAGTGTAACTTCTGACACACTAACTGTTTATTACAAAATTGTAATACAAAAGGTTTTGTCCTGTAGCAACATGTTACCTGTTATGACCCCAATTTGTCATCTCTATTGTTATAAAATAATTAAGATAAGAACATGAGCATTTACTTCATTTTCTTGTATTCTCTTATCAAGTTGGCGATACATGTAGAACTCCCATGGGAATGGAGGCTTTTGTATCTGTGAAAGTCTAAATCTTAGAAATCATTCCTCCTCACAATTCTGGTTACAAAACAAAATCTAATTAATGTATTAATCACCTTCAAAGCAACAACTTCATCTGCATTACCATTGACACACGCCTTATATACTTGAGCAAACCCACCCTTACCAGCACAACCCTTTATTTGATACTTCTTTCCACCTGTGATACAGTTATTCCCTCATGTATACATATAATGATTGCCAGGATAAAATTTATATCAAAATCATCTCATAAAAACAAGATGTTAGAGTACGAAGCCACAAAGGTAATTTGGAACTGCATGATATGATGACACTCATGATGGCCTTCAAAATGATATATTAACTACCTGGTTCTTTTTACAGTGACCTGATATGTTGGGACAATCTCCATAACTGAGGCATGCTTGCTTAGTTAAACAAGCTTATCTTTTGAGGTTCTAGAGAAACTCACTGATAACATCAAACAGTTGAAAGTTCTTGCTATAACACCAACACTATTGTTCTTATAAACTATTTACCACAACTCTGGTGACCCATTACAAACTAAATTATAATAACTTGGTTCCAGTTCATGCTATTTTGTTAATTTGACATCAAAACTCCATGTAGAAAAGATCATAACATTCCAAGGTTTGCTAATGTTACCAACAGGTTTATAGCTTTATGCATAAAAGGTTGTCAAGTACTCATATTTTTGAACATGCTAGTTTCACTCCATATCCCTCATGGTTATTTTCCCATTGAGGAAATCATAAGAATTAAAATATCAAGGTGAGATTGAAAGTTGGGTTATTCTTTTTTTTAATATAATCATTCACTCCGTTCCAATATACAAAAACAAAAAAAAATGTGAGTGTTATGAATGATTCACTAAGTTTGTGCCTTTCCTGACAAAGCAACATAAGATGCAGTAGAATGTCAAAAGCTGAAAACTGAAATATGTTTGATAATGCAACTCAACAATATATGAGAATAAAAGGTAGTAGACATTGGATACCATTAATCACTAAACGTAAATGCAAAACGCTTAAATGAAAGCTTCTTAAGCTTGAAGGTTCCACAAGAAAGAAGACAGGTAAATAAGTACTGAAAATAAGCCTGAGATAATATATAGCCAAGGTCATTCATTATGGTGAAAGTAACGTTACCTATCTCAATAATCTTATTCCTAACTGACTTGTGCAAAGATGATAATGCCACCTTCCCAGAATAACACTTACTACTTGCATGGTATCCCTGAACATAATGTTAATAAAATATGGTGTAAGCAATTATAAATATATAAAAGAGTGCTTATATCGTGAGAGAATGAAGATCAAGGTTTCTTACTTGGTAATTGGATATTTGAGAGTTCATCTTTTGCAGTTGATTTTTAATAATAGATATTGACCACGGATTCACATACCCATTCTCTCCATCCATCTAGAACACGCACACATATATATATCGGTCAGTAGAAACTAGGTCTGACGTATAAAAATATAAAAGAAACAAAATTAGAGTGTGGAATTGGAGTTTGGAATACAAGTATACAACCGCCGGATTTGGTTCGACAAGATTAAACTAGGTCTGACGTATAAAAATATAAAAGAAACAAAATTAGAGTGTGGAATTGGAGTTTGGAATACAAGTATACAACCGCCGGATTTGGTTCGACAAGATTAAGCCACTCAGAAAAGAAAATAAATAGATGCATGAAAGAACCCCACAATATTAAATAAATAGATGCATGAAAGAATCCCACAGTGTCAATATCTTTTAAGCTAGTTATTAGTGCAGCATCATCATGCACATAGAAATTAGAACAATGTTCACAAGAAGCTGGCTAGTGTATGCAGTGTTGTAAACTCAGAATTACAGAAAACAGCTTCATGAATCATATCAGGAATACCTTTGAAGGTGAACACGCATCTACTACTGTGTGCATCCTCTCAAGAAAGTATTGATGCGCCTCCTTTAACCTCCCTATTGGTTCAGCATTTCTAAAGCAAAACTCAACTACATACCCATCAGCAATCACAACCAATATAACAGAGTAATAATCAAATTCAATATATAAATTTTCTTTAACCCCTTAGTCATATATTTAGATATAGATGGCGGAGGAAGATTGTAAGGACCTTGCAATGCCTGATTGATACACTAAATGAGCCTCACCCATCATCCCCATTGCTTCCAATACCAATGCATACGACTCATATAGCAAAGATTTATCCAAGCAAATTTTGAGTCGTTCAATTTCTCTGAAGACAGCCTTGTGGTCGGGACTAAAATCAATCTGCAGAAAGAAAACAGTTTTTTTTTCTTCTGCTTTATACATAGAAAGCCACATTTAAGCATAAGAAAATAGCCCTTAATATTGAAGTATATCAAAACCTAAAAGATAAGATACAGACATACAGTATAACTTCAAAATTCAAGCAGACTCTGTTTTCAGCTACAAATTTGAAGCAAGCTTATTTCAATTGCAAGATAAATACTACAATTAAGTTTATGAAGAATGCAGCAGATGAAGAAATCTAGGGTTAATTTGTCTTATAAGTTTTGAAATTTGCAACTAAAAAGTTAACTTTAAGCAACAAGCTCTACAAATCAATGCAGTACACACAAATAGTCAGAAGGAAAGAAACAACAAGCTTACATATATAAGCCAGATCTTGAGAAATCTGATATCATTTCGATAAACGGCATCATGCTTGAATGTTTCAATACAGTGATACACAAGCTCGTACACATCTTCCCCGAGACTTTCGGATAACTCTACCTTCTCTAGGGCTGATTTAATCGACCTATCAGAGCAAATCCAAAATGGGCACTGAAATTGAGTAATCATCAAACAAATCTATTCGATTCAACACACAGCAGTTTTGTAGCAAATTTATTTCCTCCAATTGGAGGTTGAAAGAGAGGTTGGAGTCACCATAGATGTGGTAAGAGAGGGTCTTCGCCGGAGGCGGTGGTGTGGCCATCGGAGTTCGCCGGAGATCGGAAATGTATGTTGAGACAGAAGAGGGGCGGGGGAAATAATATTATTTGAATTGAATGAAAAGATGCAGGGGAGCCCTCCAACAATTGTAGACTAGCAACGAATACCCCTTGAATCTTGATGTAAACTAGATTGTAGCCTGCTCTCTGCGGCGCGTGGTTGAATCTTGACATCCAGCGGGGCTAGCAATTTTTACGTATTCGATGGTTATAAACCATGGTTGAATATCTTGAAACATTAATACGACATAGGTGTTAAAATTTGTAAAGACCAACACTCTTTTAGTGATATGTTTTTTTAAAAAAAATATTTAACACAAAAAATAAGACAAAAAAAGAACTATTGGTTTAATCATAAAGAAACACATGTCGAGTCTAACCAATCATCATTTAAATCTATTTACATCAGTGTCAAATGTATGTTAGTATAATTATGTGCTACCCATTCTCTAATCGAACATTTTGTGTGTTTAAATCATGTAATGTGTAGATTAATTATTATTTCTCCATAAGCTAAGCATTAAATCATTGACTATGTAATGTGTGGATTTGATTGTTATTTTTCTATAAGCTAAGCTGACCTAAAAGTACCATGATCCTATGTTATTTGACACTAAATATTGCTTAAAAATCTACACAACAAGAGCCAACGACTCGGGTAGTAGACTAAGTGGATGTCATCTCACTTTTCCTCTTCTCAAATAGGAGTAAAAACTTCAACCATAAGAAACTTGTTAGAGAAACCTGGAACTTGAGCTTCGAGAACACTAAGACACTCAAGTCGATAAATCTCCCGGATGTAATGAACACACATACAAACATGTTGGGGTATTTGAGTATGAAGCAACTTAACATATTTATTATCTCTTGACCAATTTATCTGCTCAGTTTATGTTTTTAATACCCAAAACCTTCTGAAAAAATATTCAAGCTTTCAAGAAACCGCATGTTCTGATAGAGTGCATCTTACGACTGACAGTCTATGTTCTGATTAGCAACACCTTCTAATGTACTACATTTGTGTCATTCCAAAAGGTAATGAAACAATCTCAAATCAACAGTCTAATAAAGATGTCCTGCTTCTCTGTATCAAATAAGTTGTTTGTAGTTTTTAGTATCCAATTAGAGCACACAATCTTCATATGGCACATTATGTAGATCGATAGTTGTAGGTTGCCATTAATCTCAAACCCTATAATAGACGATGAAGATTGTTTTCTAGTGTTTGTTCTAGCTGGTTGCCTACGAGCAGCTGGCAATAACCCTTAGCATATAACCTTGTATTGTAACATCAAACTGTATGACACTTGTATTGTGCTTTGTATTTGTAATTGCAAGATATTGAGTGAAATATACTTGAACTTGAAACACTATTGTGTTACTGTTTTATTGTTCTGGGTATTTTATGTTTGTGTTGTATTGCTTTCTATCAGTAGCTAGCAGAGATTTCACATTTGTTAATTACTTTCACCGATCAAGTGGTATTACAACTTTTCCTATAGATTTATTTGATTTAACCATCATCGGATCATTTGTATTCTAGAAGGCTATTCTCAACAAAACTAACACTAAATAATGGAAGCTATCGTTACTATAAAGCATGATCTTAAAAATGGAACTCAAACCAAGCTTGTTCACTCCAAATGACTACGACACCTAAAAGATCAGAATGGAAGAATTCATCATATATCAAGACCAAAATACATGAATCTCTATCACTGAAGGTTCTTGTGTTTTAATGGTGAGAGCTGCAGGTGAAACTAGTGCAATGATTCCCAAAGATCCCACAAAGTATTTTAAAGAATCCATCAAGAAGATGTAAGTTTTATCAAAGCTTTTTAGATACTTCGGATGGTCATTGCAAACTATATCATAAATGGATTTAAGAAGTATAAGACTGCAAAGAGCTTATGGGATACTCTTAAGGTCAAATATAAAAGGATTGAAGACATGAAGAAGAAGAAGAAGAAGAACAGGAGAGATGTTTATAAAGAGAAGTTTAAGAACTATAACTTCATAAAAGGTGAGAACCTAATACAACATATCTTATATGTGTTAAGCTTGTTGATGCTTTACAAGAAGCTAGTGAAAAGATTAACAACAATGATATAATCAGAAAACTGATAATGTAACAATAAGAATAACTTAAATGTAAGAACTGTGCAATTGAAGGAGTTGTGTGGAACTTCTTGTGGTTATCTGATGGAAATTGATGCTGATAATGAACAAACCAACCTATAATTCTCTTTAAGATCTACACCACTTCTTACTCCTATACATCAATCAACCACAAGTCATTTCTATCTTACTTATCACTAGATACCCATCATATCATATCAAATTCCTATGATAGCCTACCTTGAGTTACAAATGAAAATTTTGTTCCAACATTGCCATTTGGCAGTTTCATAACCGTGCTCATTACCATCCTCAAGTAATTTAAATATAGCATTTGTAAGTGAAGAAACCAACTTCTTTTAGCTATTAAAGAAGATCTAAGGTGTATTCATCCTAATGACTTATAAGATATGGACATCAACTAACAAATAGCCATGATCTTCTTAAGAGCTAAATGATTTCAACAAAAGCCTCAAAGAAAGTAAATGTGAAGAAAATCAAGTTTTAGGTTGGACAGCAACAAAACTGAAGTGCTTTAATTGACAACAAATGGATCAATTTTCAAAGGAATGCAAAGATTCAAAAGCTAACCCTGGTTCTACAATTGTTGCTCTTTCTAAATAGTAGTGAGTATTTGATTCTTCAACTTAAAAGTAATTTACTAAATTGTTTTACAAAAATATTCTAATTTAAGTGTATTTAGTTAAAGTCAAGTAGTTGAATTTAAGAAAACAAAAAATTTATAAAAGCCATGCTACATATCAAAAAGTGGTGAAAGAAAACGTTAGGTAGGTTAAAAGTTAGACTAAGGTTTGAGAGGAAAACAAAGTTAGATGTTTTCAATCCATGAGTCACATGTTTGTAGCATAACCATGGACTAAGGTTCAGTTAGTGGTTAACAATAAGAAAATTATACATCATGCTATCTAAAAGAAATAATAGCGGCACCATTCAAACCCTAGATGATAGAAACCTTAGAGCGGGTTAGATTTCAAAGAACAAGAGAACAAAGGCTAAAGTTACTTTGATCCAAAGAGTTCAAATATGTTCATTATTTCAACTAAATATTCTTAATACAAAGACATAAATAGTAAAACAATCTACGAAAATAAAGGTGAAATTATGGAGTAGTGGCTAAAGGAAATGCCAAACTAATTAAGTTGCAAGAATGAAAATATAGGGCTTAGATTATGTGGCTTGATAAAAAAAATGATCGTATAAATTCTCGCGCCCTGGAAAATGACGTTGTCCTCAAAGACCGAATGATTGCCCATGGCGATCGTCACTCACATCTGTTGGTTACTTTTGGTTTAGTCTCCACGTAGCAGCATGGTGGCATAACATAAACATAGTCCCTTCACTAGTCTAGACCATTGGGTTGTAGGATTTAATATGCAATCAGGCGATTGTAGGTCTCATCTACTCAAGATCCAAGTTATATATCTGTTAACGTAATCTTATAATGGTTCATATTCTCTCTTTCTAGTAGAATAATCATAGTTTCAAGATAAAGGTGATTCAATAACTTGTAATAAAAGGTCAAAGAGTCTGAGGTTCATCTTCTCACTTTGGAGGAGTTGGTAGAGGAGGTATGAAAGTAGAGAAGGTTAATGTTGGCCTTAACTAGTGATAAAAGAAACCAGCATGCTTGCTGAGAAATTTAGAAGATAAACTTGACTAACAGTTGTCGTGTAAGGGACCCAACACGATGGTCATAACCGACCAATTTCTTGACCAAGCCTGAAGTAAAATATCCGTCAACAAATAATACTCTTCTTTTCTTGTTTCTGTTCTCTCTAACAAACTTATCCTAAGTTTTTTTAGAATTGTTCTTTAATCCTTCTTTGTTTATTAAAAAATGTAACAATAATGTTTCATCATTGGTGCCAATATTCAATGATATTCCTTTAATTTAAAAGAGAAGACAGAGAGAATGAATGGAGACGGCGAGGACATGAGGGGGTTGTGGGCATTATGCAAGGTGGAAGTTGAGTACTTGTTTCATAACCAAAATTCATAGACTTGAAAATTAGTAGTTCAATAATTTCTAATGGAGAAAATATGATAGTAACAAAACTTCCTCAAAAAGGTGAGTAAAGCAGGTAGCGAACAAGAGAATCATTCGATTTCTTGAATAATTCTGTTTTTACGAAGAGACTTGGTTGGGATGCTTCCTGGGGCGCTGTGAGCTCTCCTCCTGTCTTCCTTCCTCTTCTCCGCAGCAGCCATTGTACGTCTAAGCAAACCTGCCTTGTATATTGGCTTCGGCAAGTGTCTATGCCTGCATCAACATCAACATGGCAAGAACATAATAAGCTTCTTCTGATGATATCAATAGGAGGCGGCTATTCATTTCATACCTCAATATACGCTTCACCTCCGGAAGGTGCTTGTAACGATTCTTCACAGCCTCCATGTATTCATGCTTCTTCCGTTCTCGTGGTAGAATCTGTATGCACCACCAGGGTTAAGACAACAAAACCTTCCCCAAACTATCGTCAAAATTAAATCCAATCCAAAAAACAAACCAATCAACCCACTTAAAAATAACTCCAACTTATAAATTAGGTTTAATCTGAAACGGGCTAAACATGTAGTATCAATAAAGTTAGTAAAAACAAAACAAAGCAAACAGGTCCAAAGTGTTTTCCTCAATGCATACGATCTAGTCCCTAGATCATTTTGTTCTAAGAAGTAATTATAACGGATATAATATATCTGTAATTTCATTGGATACTTGCTATTTATAAGAGAAATCAAACTTGAACAAAAAGTGTTTTCAAGCCGCCCTGCCAACCACTTTTACCACCTAGACATAGGATTTTCAGTTGTAAATCACCTCAATGGCTTAAATAGATTGTAACACCAACAGAAAAAGAAAACTCACCACACCAAGTTGCTCCGATGCTTTAGCCTTCCAAAGCCGAAGATTGGTATCATCACTACCGGAGATAATATAACTTGCATCACAACTGAACTTAACACAGAAGACCCTGAGATGAATGAAACGTTAGTTTCAGTGCCCAAGACATATGAGTAGACAGTGGATCCAACAAAACAAAATATGCAGACCTGAAATAATAATTATTACTATTCTTATTATTATAAACAAAGATTGAGAAGACAAACCTCTGCATTCTCTTAGTGTGATAAATTTCCCTGCTATGTCCACCATTATACTGGAAAATCCTAACCTGTAAATATCCATAAAGTATGTATGAGTATGAGGAGAATGACTACACGACCAAAGCAGATATAAGAATATCTTCTTACAGTTCTGTCATAAGATCCGGTTACGAATTCACGGCCCGTTGGTGAGTAATCAATATCCATGCTGTAAAGTTACCAAGATGACAACTATTAGTATTAGTCATGATCAAAGCAATTTATGTTGATTGATGTCATTCTTACACCGCAGACACATGATCTTTGTGCACACATTTGGCTTCTTCCAATTTTCTTGCATCAAAACTGTAACAGTTACAATTTTCATTCGCCTGCCATGGTTACAAGTTTCAGTTGTAATGTTCTTTATAATTTTTTTCTAATTTAATCTTCAAAGCTTGTACTTAAAGCTTACAGCTGTGAAATTCATGGGCTCCATTGGATTCCAAGCTATAGAATTCGTTTTTGTCTACATAAATGCAAATTAAATAAACTGAGTAATCTAATGCCAGAGGAGAGTATATAACTTGAAGCATCAATGAATATATTTACAACCAAAAATAGTATTCAGCATGAATATTAAACTAGCACTCATAGAAGCTGTATATGAGTTGGAAAACTTGAGACAAGGACCTATAAAGATTATTTTCATATGTTATCTTCTATTGTTGGTGAAAAGCACTAGGCCTTTTCACAGGCGCACACACACACAAGATTTAAGAATAATTAACTACTTAATAATGTTGGAGTGAATCAAGAAGGCAATAAGAAATAAAGAAAAGAGAAGAGATGAAGATATTGAGAATTAAAGGTGCTATATATACCCTCATGATAAGCTTTCTTGCAGGTGATGATGTGCGAAGGTCATAAATTGTTATGCTCCGATCACTACACAAAAAGAATATGTATAAAGAGAAGCACAAAAACATAGAGAAATAACTTGTATACCAGGAAGCAATTGTCATACCAAAACTACAGTAAAGCTCTCCACAAAACATCAAGATAAATATTTATGTAACTATATAACAGCCATACAGGTTTTGAAAACACCAATTTAAAATTACACTGCATCTAACAAATAGTTATGTTGTGGGAGCTGAACTTCATTATAAAAGCAAGAAACAACAATTTAGTAGTAGTACATTCTAGACATAATTTAACAAAGCAAGTACTTATTTAGTATAAGTATATGAAGATCCTATTCAAACAGAAATGATACTGATAAAAGAACAAGACTCAAAAGTCAAAAGATAGGATATGAAAAAATTATAAAAGGTTAGGAAAAGAAGAACCAGCCACAGGCATGGTTAACTGTTGAATACAAAAACATACATAGGGTATTTTAGCTTCCAGTGATTCATAGGAAGAAAGAAACAAGTTTGAAAGAAGATACTAAAACAACACTAGCAAAAACCTAACAGATGGTTGGTTAAATAACAAACACAATCAGTTACAAGAGAACAGAATATGATCCACATTAAATAGCAATTACGGAAATTACTTACAACTTAGCTAAACAGATACATATATTATGTGATTACATCATCACAAAGTAAAAATTAACCACATAACAAATCACCTCATCATTAGTGTTGGCCAATAAAATTACTAATCATGATGTTTGCATACCTGCCAGATGTTGCCAGAATATTCGGCTCCCCAGGATTAAAACGAACAGAAATAACCGTGTCATTTCCCCACTCAAAACTGTTGACCGGCTGTGATCTATATGCGCAAACAGAAAATTTAAATCGGGAACTGAAGGTCTAAAAAATATCCAGATCATACCTATTGTGATCCCATATATCAACTTGAGCACCAGCTGTAGCAAATAATTCACCTTCACACTGATGGTCCACAGCCCTGGAAAATCATAAGCCCTGGTTTAAATAACATAAAGAGCGTATAAAAAAAGGTCACAATTCTAGAAAAATATCCGCGAAATTTGTTTCAAGGCAAAATGTTTGTTTTGTTCATATTCTGCTGTTTTGTAAGCGTTGTTTATACCAATTCTATTTTGGCCATTTCATGTGGTTTTTGGGCATTGTAGGGGGTTAAAATTGTCAAATAAATCATGAAACAAGCGTCTATTGACGCTTACGGTTTGCATTAGTAGTAATAATAAGTTGACAATTATATAGGAGATCTAGCATGCATAGTGGGCCACACTCCTCAACCATCTTCTAGAAACATGTACAGTGAGGACATGGTAGCCTTTATATGATATCATGTTCTGCATCCTGTTTGTAATAATCCATTACTTTTTTGTGATTGTATATTTTGTAGTGCCAGTAATCAATAAGTTTATTGGTTTGTAAAATAAATGAAGAATTGTTTTAGTCAATCTATTGTACTTGAGGATTATGTGGTGAAGTGCCCTTGCATTGGTAATGTAATAAAGCTAAAGACTTAATGAGTTTTTGCATGAGCAATAATCGTATAGGAAACAAACCAACAAGTGTCAGTGATAGAAACCGAACTAGTCGGCTTGATTTCACTGAAACAGAGTACAAACACAGCCACTTCGAGAGGGCTAATCTCCAAATACAATACACCAATTAACAAGATAAAACTACACACCTAAACTAGAACAGATAATTGCATATTTAAACATAAACTGGCAGTTAATTCCCCCTAAGATTCTCCTAATAATCAGCCACTACCATTCAGTTTTTCCCCACTACTTTTGCCCTCAACTGACCCGAGAAGGATTATGGTCCAGGTGGGATGACTGATGACCCGAACCTTCTGGAATGTGGGGTTCGTATCAGTCAGCTATTATTTGTTTATTCTATAGTGAATGAACATGTGATGCTAAATGTAACATGCATCCATGGAAACCGTAGTGTTAGATGATGAGCATACCCCTTGCCTACACACAACCACACAAGTGAGATGGTGCATGTTTAAGGATAATGTTCTCGCATGTTCAATAAAGTTGCATTATTATGCTCATTTATACTAAAGTTTGTGTGGCTTTATAGCCGACCAGTTGTGTTTGATACATGCCTCGTGTATAAAGATAACCGGAACAGGTGATAAGGGCAAAGGGCATGTATGATCGTGATTGAAGATGAATAAAAATGTTAGTTTAATTCTTTCATTTAGTTTAGAATAAAGATTGTACTTAAAATGTTTAGTTAGTATAGTGCAGGGGTTGGAAATGTAAATAGTTAGTTAGCTCTAACTACTATAAGTATGTGTGTAGTGTGTATTTGATCATCACTTTCAATAAGAAATCATTACCGTTATGTTCAAATTCTATCATTTGGTATCAGAGCGCGTATAGGCTCTCGATCCATTGCCACCTCCTTTCGATTCTGATCTCACGAAGAACTCCTCGCCTTGATCGCGGTTGCAGCTTTCTCGAGTGCGACTGAGCGCCAAATTGATCAATTAGATTGATCCACTCACACACGATAGTAAGCGAAACCCAGTTCTTGACTCATTCCGATGGCGAATCACGACAAACAGGTGGTCTTGAAAGACACCAGTGATCCAATCTCCTTCAAGATCCCGATCCTTTCCCCGACAAATTACACCTCCTAGGCAATCAAGATGGAGGCGTTCATGGATGCCCAGGGAATCTGGGATGCCATCGAACCACCATCTAAGGAAGTAGTGGATGCCAAATTGGGCAAGAAGGCGAGGGCCTTCATCTTCCAGGCCCTGCCAGAAGATGTACTAATGCAGGTCGCTGCATTCAAGTCAGCAAAGGACATCTGGGATGCTTTGAAGAAGAGATATGTCGGTGAAGATAGAGTCAAGCAAGCCAGAATTCAGACTCTAGACCATGAGTTCGAAGTCTTGTGCATGGGAGAGTCGGAATCAATTGATGACTTTGCTGGCAAGATGGGCGAACTGGTGTCCCGGTACAGAGCCCTGGGGACAACAGTTGCGGCTTCCAAACAAGTCAGGAAGTTCTTGAAAGCAGCCCCAGATAGGTTCCTACCTATTGTGGCTGCTATAGAACAATTCTCAGACTTGGAGGCCATGACTTTTGAAGAATTGGTGGGGAGATTGAAGGCTTATGAGGAAAGAGTAAAGCCAGCCACCCAGGGAAAGAATTCAAGTGGGCAGTAACTCTTGACCAAGAGTGAATGGCAAGAAAGGACAAAGAATGAGTCCAAGCCCTTGAATTCGAGATCCAGTGGATCTAGTGGGTGGGAAAACAAGAATAAGAGTAAAGGAAAAGGGAGGTTTGCCTAGGGGAAGGGAGGAAAACCCAACCCTGAGGGCAATGATAGAGGTGGCAACACCTCTAAGAAAGACAAGTCACAAGAGAAGCATGAGGTGCTTCAATTGTGACAAATTGGGGCATTCTCCAATGAATGCAGAGCCCCAAGAAAAGGTGACCAGGAGGCACACCTGTCACAAACTCAGGAAGATCATGACCAACACTGCTAATGGCAAAGCTGGATATGGGTCTTCTTGAGGAACAGAGTGTGTTTCCCAAGAACCTGCCTCATGGGGGAGATTCTTGCACCTGGTATCTTGACAATGGGGCTAGCAACCACATGACAGGCATCAAAACCCACTTCACTGAGTTGGATGAGGCCATAACAGGCAAAGTGAAGTTTGGGGATGGGTTTGTGGTTGTGATCAGAGGTAGGGGTTCCATTTGCTTTCAATGTAGCAATGGTGAACATCGGGTAGTGACAAAGGTCTACTATATCCCTGCTCTGAGAAGCAACATTCTGAGTTTGGGGCAATTAGATGAAGTGGGTTGTAGAGTGTTGATGCAAGATGGCTTTTTATGGGTCTATGAACAAAGTGGCAGAGTCTTAATGAAGGTGAAGAAGTCAGAGAACAGGCTCTACAAGATTAAGCTCACTGTGACACCCCCTATGTGCCTGTTGACAGCCATGCATGACCAAGCCTGGATATGGCATGCAAGGCTGGGACACTTGAACTTTGAGTCTATCAACAAGTTGTCCAGGCTCAGTATGGTGAGGGGGTTGCCTAAGATCAACCACAAAGCTCAATTGTGTGAGAGTTGCCTGGTTGGCAAGCAAAGAAGCCAATCCTACCCAAGTACAAGTAGCTTCAGAGCCAAGACACCTCTAGAATTGATCCATGCAGACTTGTGTGGCCCTATAGACCCACCTACACCAGCAGGAAATAAGTATTTCATGTTGTTGGTAGATGATTGCTCAAGGTTTATGTGGGTTCACCTATTGAAGTCCAAAGATCAAGCACCAGAGGCATTTAAGATGTTTAAGGCTCAAGTTCAGTCTGAAACATCATTTGTGATTAAGGCTCTGAGGACAGATAGAGGGGGAGAGTTCACATCAAGAAGCTTTGAACAACTATGTGATATGGATGGCATAAGAAAGTATCTAACAGCTCCTTACTCTTCACAACAAAATGGGGTTGTGGAGAGGAGGAATCAAACTGTGATGGGGATGACCAGGTCCATTTTGAAGGCAATGCACATGCCTTTTGACTTCTGGGCTGAGGCAGTATGGCGCTCAGTCTATCTGTTGAACAGGAGTCCAACCAAAGCCTTAGAAGACATCACTCCATATGAAGGTCTTTATCAGAGAAAGCCAAAGATAAAACATCTCCGGGTGTTTGGGTGTAAGGCACATGTGAAGGTTCCTAGTCATCAAGTGAAGAAACTAGATGATAGGAGTATCCCTGTGGTCCATTTGGGTATAGAACCTGGATCTAAAGCTTACAGGTTGTATAACATAGGGACAGGAAGAATCATTGTTAGTAGGAATGTGAAGTTTGATGAGGGAAAACCTTGGGAGTGGGAAGATAAAAGCCCTGATGTGTCTAGTCAGAGATATACAAAGCTTGGGGTGCACACCACTTTCCCCAATCAAGGTGATGTTGCACCAGCTGTGCATACATCAGACCACCCTGATGAGATTGAAGGGATTGGAACCACAACTAGTCATGTGTATGATCATCAAGATCACCCCAATATTAGTTCTAAATCAGAAGATGATGGTGTACATTCAGGGGGTGCAAATGGAGGGAATGTTGAAGAGAGTGATCAAATTCCTATGTCCACATATGATGATACACCACCCAAAGGTTTTTCTAGCCTAACTGATGTCTTTGATAGAACAGAGGTATTGGAACAGATCCCATTTGAACCACCCATATTCAATGAGTCAGAGTTGATGTTAATCAAAGAGCCTAGGTGCTATGAGCAGGCTAAGTGTGATCCTGAGTGGAAAAAGGCTATGCAGGATGAAATTGACAGCATAGAAAAGAATAAGACTTGGAACTTGGTTGAGTGTCCAATGGGGGTGAAGCCAATTGGGCTTAAGTGGCTGTTCAAGCTAAAAAGGAATGCTGAAGGGGAAGTCACTAGGCATAAGGCCAGATTAGTAGTTAAAGGGTACGTACAGAGGTTTGTGTGGATTATGAGGAGGTGTTTGCTCCAGTGGCCAGTCTAGAGACTGTGAGATTGATACTAGCATTAGCAGCTGTAAATCAGTGGAAGGTGCATCACTTGGATGTGAAGACAGCCTTTCTAAATGGAGACTTGAAAGAAGATGTTTATGTGTCATAGCCGGAAGGCTTTGTAAAGCCTGGCAAGGAAAGGTTGGTTTACAAACTCATAAAGGCTTTGTATGGCCTTAAACAGGCACCTAGAGCCTGGAATGAGAAGTTACACTTTACCTTGTTAGAGTTTGGATTTAAAAGATGCCCACAAGAACATGTTGTTTAAAAATCAAGTTGGGGATGAATCAGTAATTTTGGGTGTGTATGTTGATGATTTGATAGTGACAGGGTCAAGTTCTAGGATGGTTGAGGAGTTTAAAGCCATGATGAGGTCCAGATTTGAGATGACTGACCTAGGACTGCTGAATTACTACCTAGGGATAGAGGTTAAGCAAGAAGACAGGGGTATCTTCTTGTGTCAGTCTGGTTATGCTAAGAAAATATTAGAGGAACATAATATGTGGGGATGTAATCCGACTAAAGTTCCTATGGATCCTGGTTTAAAGCTAGTGAAGGATGAAGAACTAGATGCAGTGGATGCTACATTGTATAGGAGGCTCATTGGGTGTCTGAGGTATTTGACACAAACCAGACCTGACTTGTCATATTCAGTGAGAATTGCAAGCAGGTTCATGGAGTCATCAAGGTCCTCTCATTGGCATGCTGTAAAACATATATTGAGATATCTTAAAGGTACAGTTGATCATGGTATTTGGTACAAAAATGGGAGTGTTGGTGACTTAGTTGGGTTCAGTGATAATTCTCATGCTCCTACCAAAGCTGATGGAAAAAGCACTACTGTTATGGTGTTCTATTATGGTGCAGGCCCTATCAGTTGGGTGAGTCAAAAGCAAGAGACAGTTGCTTTATCATCGTGTGAAGCTGAATTCATAGCAGCTACTGCTACTGCACAGCAGGCTGTATGGTTAAGGGGTGTATTGGAAGTGTTATCCGGATGTGGAGTAGGTCCTATTGTGATCTATGTTGATAATAAGTCAGCTATTCAGTTGATGAAAAACCCAGTCTTTCATGGAAGGTCAAAACACATTGATGTTCGGTATCATTATATCCGAAGTTGTGTTGAGAAGGGCCTAGTGGTGGTTAAGCATATAAGTGGAGAAGAGCAGAAGGCAGACATTCTTACTAAAGCTTTGCCTAGACTAAAGTTCATTGACATGAAGAAATTGCTTGGAGTTGGTTCCATGAAAGAATTAGGGGGTGATTGTTAGTTTAATTCTTTCATTTAGTTTAGAATAAAGATTGTACTTAAAATGTTTAGTTAGTATAGTGCAGGGTTGGAAATGTAAATAGTTAGTTAGCTCTAACTACTATAAGTATGTGTGTGTAGTGTGTATTTGATCATCACTTTCAATAAGAAATCATTACCGTTATGTTCAAATTCTATCAAAAAAGCCCACCCAATTTTGAAATTTTGAATATCAAACTTAGTGTGAAACCAAAACTTTTGTTACCTAATGTTGTTACACCACATTGTATAGACATATAGACATATTATGTTTTTAAAGTTGTAACAGTTCAAACAAACTTACAAAAGAAAATGAGTTGAGAATTTATCATTGTATAACAAAAGTCACCACAAGTGTTCCTTATTATGCATGATATATCGTGAATCATTTAATTTTAAGTAGACATTTATCGAATTATATAATCTTACTATTAAATTCATATAATCCGGCACTAATTATTAAGCGAATGCAAATCAACCTCCCATTTGTAGTCAAAAAAAAATTCTGATCTCATTACCAAACACAACTATTTAGCCTGTCCCAATCAAACCACAATGAACCTATGTTGTCAAAGGCGTTAGGCGCACTCAAGGCGTAAAAGCTTTGCGTCTCGCCAAGGCGCAAAAAAAGCGAACGCCCGAGATAATTAAAGCGCAATATTAAAAAAAATTAAATGAATATATAGTACATATATAAAACTATAATTACTCCCTAAATATAATTAAAAAGCTAATCTAATTAGCAATTTGAATCATCTAACCAATACCAAAAATTAAAAACCTTTTAAATAATAAATCTAACCTAACTAGACTAGTAATATATACATAAAAAGGTCAAATAAAATGAATAATCAAAAGTTAATTTAATTTTTTTGAACAAGTTAATTTCAACTAAACTACATATATTAACGAAGTAAAAGCAAGGAATTTATCAGATGTCAACTTTCACACAAAAGTGATAAAGCTAAAGCTGAGTTGTCAATTCACTTATTTAACCAATGGAAATAGGTGATAACTAATAAACTAGAATAAATACAAACAAACGGTATGTCTTCTTCAAATTTCTTCTTCTACATTTCTTTTCTCAAAGTGTTTTCATTCTGTAGCTCATGCCATCTCTTCAATTCTTACAGTTTCAAACATGTTTTAGAGTGGTTTAAGGCTAGTTTAGGCTGGTTCCAGGCCATTTATGGCTGTTTGAAACCTGTTCAGACCGGAAAATGGCCGGAATTGGCAGGTTTAGGCCGGATTTTTGCCGGAACTTCGCCGGAGCGCCTTGGTGGCCGCAAGGCGTTGTGGCTGCGCCTCGCCTCACCTGGGCACCTAGGCAAGCGCCTTTTGCGCTTCCTTTTGCGCTTTTGACAACATAGCAATGAACAAGAAAAGCAAAGATCCTAATTGTCTTACTAGGCTGTGTGAAAGATGTAAAGATCCTAATTAACAAGAGTAACTATAAATATATGTTTGTATGTGTATATGTGTATCACAAACTAACAACTCCACCCCAAAAGAAGCAAAACAGATAAAAGAAAAAAAACCCTCCCATTTACTTTCTATGCAAAAGAATATATGAAGTACAAAGTGAATATGCTTTTCGAAACAAACTGCTTTTAATAAACATGAAAATGTAGCACATATGAATTGGAAAACTAATATATAAAAACACAAGAAGCCCCTGGAATATAGCCAAGTATGCTTACCAGAAAGCGTTCTTCCAAACGTAGGTTGCCAATGACTGGGTCACAAAAAAGAAAATGTGCACATGTTAGAATGAGCAAAAATATCACTTGATCCATAATCAAGAAACTACGGACCTTGTCTGATGAATCATCTGATTCAATGCCACTAGCTAGAGGAACCCTCCACAGTCGAACACTAATTAAATTAAGTAAAGATCCACAGAACAATATTATAAATATGTCAATCCTCATTATACAGCTCACATGCAGAACTATATGCTTAATACTAAATCTAATGTAAGAAAGGTTTGGCCTTTACGTGCAATCACTTCCACATGACACAAGTATACGTCCATCTGTAGATACTGTCAAACCACGTACAGCACCTTGGTGACCAGGATATTGACATACTGTTTTTCTACATAAGGAAAAAGGAAAAGGTCAACACATATGTATGTGATATATAGTACTTCAAGTGTATAACTCCAAAGCACTTGTATGCATAGTTGTCAATAGCGAATAGCGGTAAATAACGACAAGCCACCTATACGCTACGTAGCGAATAGCGGTAAATAACGCCTGCTATTTCGTGTTTAGCGATAAGGTAGTAGAAGCTTTAAGAAATGTTTTACATTCAATAAATAAACATGTTTAGCTATAAAGTAGTAGAAAATTTAAGCAAACACCATCAAATTAGCTAAACTACTCTATTTGGATCGATTTTATAGTTATAAAAATAATAAAAATAAATAAAAAATAAAATAAAATAATCGCTATTGGTCGCTATGTGGTCGCAAAACACAAATAGCGACCCCTTGTCTTTACGCTATGTAGCGCACTATTGCGGTCGCTATAGCCGCTATTGACAACAGGGCTTGTATGTAGATCAAAGCGCTTGTACACATTCTTCAATTGTGGTCCTCCGTTTATTAATTTTTTTAATAGCTGGAAAGGGTAAAATGTAAGACTGTTTTCTTTCTCTATCCTCTCTATTCTAACGCAACCTTGGGTACATAACATTATGTGGCCAAAACATTTTTCCCATGACATGCATGTGCACAGAAAAGTTAGAACAAAGCTTAAAATGTAAAGTAAATGAAAGAACAATATGCACATGTGCAAGAAATGTGAAACTAGTACACTTTTCAAAATAAATCTAACACAGAAATATTATATCACAACATGCACCTATTCGTAAAAAAGAAAGCAATACACATCATATTTTTACATACTGATATGCACAAGTTCATGTAATGTAAAACTAGTTGATTTTCACAACAAATCCCAATACAAATTACTATATAACATATATGCACATGCGTATGTAAGAACAAACTATACAGACAATAAATTTTGCAGATGCGCAACTCAAAAGAAAATGTTGGAAAAAAATTCGGCATCACCAACAATTGATGTGTTCGCCCCGATAGAAGAGAAGAGGATCGACTAATATGAAACATAAAAATGAATTCAAACTAAGACTTGCAAAAGGTGATACTCAAACTTTGTTAAAAGTCACAACTAGTAGTAGTTAAAAGAAATGCTTGACGTACAAAAGAATGCCAGTGACAAGAGTGAACTTGGATTCTCACATCAAACAAATACTCTCCTACTTAAAGTTTCAAAACCAATAACTTTGTGAAAAAAAAGACAAACTTGGCAGAGGAAGATTATTAAAAACATGATTTTAGAATTTTCAAAATATCATTTTTCAAACAAATATAAATCTGATTTATGTAGAAAGAACCAAAATAATCAAGAAATTTTGTAGTGCAGGAGTACAATCCCTAACACACTTTAAATGCTAAAGATAACCTAGACATACCAAAATTGAGTAACAAGTTAATACTATTTTCTTATAATAAATCAAATCACTAATTAATATTGCTAATAATTTTTAAAATTATAGGTTTGCCAAGAAGTAACTTGAGTAGCAAGTTACAATAAAATTTCGTAATGAATAGAAGACAGTTATTACTATTTTCTTATAATAAATAATATATAACTGTAAATCTTGATTGCATTACACTTCTGACAAGAAAGGGTCATTCAAAACACTAATTAACAAGCCAGTTCCAGATCAACACTAACCATACATAACCCTAAATCATACAGACATCTTATTTATACAACCCATTCATGTAGTTTTAGATGAAAAGCCGTACACCTACAAATAACAGACTAATTAGACTCCCCAACTTCCCAATAATGAAAAAGATAAAAAGAAAGTGACCTACATTACAATTTATCTACATACCATAATCACCAAATTAAGCAATTTAGGTGTTTCATCTAACACGTATGAGTAAAAATGTTAGGATCAGATCGCTCAAACAAACACACGAACACAAAACACGAGAACAATAATCAAAAGCAATAAACAGGAACGAGATTTATAGTGGTTCGGTTACGTTGTGTAACCTACGTCCACTTGGGCAACTAGGGTTTTCTTTTATTGAGGTGTTAATCTTTACAAGTACAAGAGATATGTATTTATACTAACTAGACAATTAGGGTTTACATTTCCTAATTCTGACTACAGTTAATACCGGCCCACCCGAGATGGGTCGGAGCCCACAACATAACAAAAATGATACACATGCACACAAATATAGAAATAATGTAACTTGAACAACTAGAATGACAGAAAAACAGTAAAGTATTACCTTGCAGCAATATCCCATAAACGAATATCTGCAAAAACATCAAAAAAGTATATAACAAACAAAAAAGGAACAAAAACATTAATAGAGAACTTGAAAAGCACAGAACCAGCAAGATCTCTCTAACAATGAAAAGGAACAGAATCTGACCAGCAACCAGATTACCAGATTCAAACTGTTTGACATAGCCTATGGTTATCTTTTGAAACATGAAAGAGAGATTACAATCTAAGCTGCTCCCTTTCTATGAGAGATTTTTCATCCTTCACAATATAATTAAGGTATGATACTCACACTTTTGTTTATAAGGAATTGATCTTAATCAGAGTGAATACAGAATTGTTAAGACGGCATGGCTATAATGTTTATGTTTCAAGGTAATCTATTATACATTAGCTTGAAATCCATGGAAAGACCCAAGTTGGGTCTTTGCATAGCTGTTTGGTTGGGCTCAGGTCAAGCCATTTTAGCGTAAATTCAGACTACTTTTAATTAGTACTGTGGTTAAGGTGGTTGTAAATCAAACAAGGAAAATTTTGTGTAATTTCTATGTGAAAAAATGGTATATTGCGTTAGTCTAATTATACATATAAAACAAAGATCTACCATGGCAAGTTACATCAGATTTATTTAAGGTTGTTAAACAGGCCAAAAGAGATGGTCGGTAACTTGGTATTAGTGGCTAGAGTGAAAAACAGTTCCACCTTTTTATCTTATATTCAAATGACACATCCAACAATCTTCCTATTCCAAAACATTTCCAAAAACCTTCATATATGAAAAAGAACAAATAAATAAACTTAATCTAAGGGATTTTGAGTTTTGACACATAACAGTCAACAGATAAGAATTATTCCATAATCTTTTGGGTAGATGAGTAGATCTATCAATCAAATGGTTGGTTCATTTGATCACTTGATACAATATCTTTAATTGAGTTATATTCGTAAGAGTTTGACAGTTCGTCGAATCATTAATACAAAATACTAAAGCCACGGTAGTAAAAAAAAACTAAGAAAAGCACACTAGCTAGTAACGAAGCAAACCTCATCCATAGAACCAGAAAATATCCCTTTCAAATGACTCGGTTTTTCGCCATACTGGAGACAGCATCTATATGCCCATCCATGGCTCCAATAAACGGTCTTGCAAACACCTAAAATATGCCCCAATAATTACAAGCACAAAAAACATCATACAAAAGATAATAACTGAATCAACGTTCAAACTAGAACAAATCAATCAGAATATAACTTATCTAATTTAGCAGCATTTAGGGCTCTAACATATTCCACCGCCTTCTCCTGAGGACGAAGGTTCGGGTCGTAGTTTCTCGAAACCCTCTGATACAATACAACACGACACAATAGAAATTGAAGTTAACAACAACGAAAACACACACATCCAATCGATGAAAAAACGAAACGTAAACGTCGATTTGATGTCAAGTGAAGTAGTTTGTATAGAAAGAAAAGTACTTGAAGATCGTTGCTCCGTTCGCGAGTAAATTCTTCTGCAGAACGAGAGATAACCTTGACCCTCATGGTTATAGGAGAGTATAAGGTTAATTTGTTTGGGGTTCGATGCAGAGGGTATCAATCTGGTTTTGATGCGAAGCTCGTATGGGAGTTCCCCTGCGGCGGAGATGAAGAAATCAATAGATATAAAAACCAAAAGGGGTTTAGGAGATGTTTGGGGTTTCAATTTTAGATATCCGAATTTTGAAAATTCGAAAATCTCGGACCATTCGAATCCGTATCCGAAAATTTGGATATTCGAATTCGGATATTCGGATTTTCGGATACGGATTCGGATAATTAATTAGATATTCAAAAATTCACATCATTGTAACATGTTACAGATTAACAACAAATAAATGTAGCCATCACTATCCGAATCCGCATTAAAAAACGTATGCGCGTGCTCTTCTTGATGCAGATTTAAAAACATAACTTCAAACTTCTTCTCAAACCTTTCCTTCCACTCTTCTCAAATCCTTCTCTTCTCAAACCCTCCCCTTGCACACCCCATCCCGTCGCATAGCCTCGCGTTGTAAGCCTCCCATCACTCAGCCTCGGGTAAGGTGTTTATCTTGCAGTCTGCAGAAGTTAAAATAAAACTCTCTTCTTTTTTTAAACTACGGATGTTTGGTTCAGTTCTTCTTTTACATATGTCTGAAGATATGATGTATACTGAAGATATGATCGTATACTGAAGATATGATTGTATACTGTAGATATTTTACCTTTGAAAAAAAAACCCCACCTAATTGATTTGGTGATGTTTCAACATTTAAACACAATTCCGTAGTTTTGATATAAATTAACTAAAACTCAAAGCACATATTATTAATTGAGAATGCTCAATCAAAGAGGAGCTTAATTAGTTAGATGACTAGTCATTCTGCTAAATTCATTTTAACAAAACATTATTATGTTTTGACATTTTATCTTTAATCCTGACCTGCTCATATGATGCGAACATATTCTACATTGCTTCTTGTTTCTTGTGTTTTCTACCTTGTTACCCCATCTAAAAATATAATAAATATAATTTTAACCTAGTTAATTAGAGAAAGTTCATTACTTATGTTCTATAGATATAGTGCATATAAAAAAGCTTAAGATAAAATTTAAATATTTCATTGGTTTACCATCATAAAACAACTTTGAGATACATTAATTCACTGGCAATGTAACACGCTAACATATTTTATCTGTTTATTATAAAGAGTAGATTGTCATTCCATCCTTATGGTTTGATAAAAATTGTCACTTTCATCAATAGTTTGTTTTTTCGCATCTGGGTCCCTGACGTTTACAATCTTGTCATATTCATCAAGTCCGTTAACTTCATACAAAATTTCATTAAATGAGGGGTATATTGGTCATTTTTACATATACATTTTTAATTTTTTAAACCTGATTTAATATATCATCTTTAAATACATTGCTATTTTAGTACATGTGGTTTGAACATATTTACCAATTCAGTCAAAAAAAACCACCAC